>JBBPCW010000014.1:9560584-9581349 GCA_037974425.1 Phenacogrammus interruptus | reverse complement strand
TATATATAAATATAAAATAATTTTTTTTCTTTTACTTTATTTTTTTTTCTTTTCTGTGTGCTGTAGTCCGGAGGGCAGCTACACAGACGATCACAGCCAGGAGCACCGGTCCCCCCCACAACCTGACCCACATGAGTTTGATGACGAGTTTGATGATGATGATCCCCTTCCTGCAATCGGACACTGCAAAGCACTCTACTCTTTTGATGGTAAGTTCTATAAATGCTTATTCTGCTGCAGTCTTAAATACTAATCTAAAAGCTTTATTTACTGGATCTGTGTCCATGGAGTAACGTTACCAGGAGAATTGGAAAGGAGCATCTATTTTTAATGCATCCATCATATTTTAACTGGAAAAAACAGCCTTGTTTTCCGCTACATCCACAACCAGGGTGTAGGTTATACCATAGCCTACAAACAATGGCTTACATATAATTACCAGAAGTGTCACTCCACTGTTTAGTTCTTTTGAATGCTTTGAATGCTCTGCTTTATACATATTCAACCATATTTACCAGCATAAATTAAACTGCAGGGGATAAATGCTTCACACTGCAGATATAAAATACAGATTGTTCCCATTGATATTATTGCTTATATGTTGATACATGTATGTTTATGTTACTCTTCACAGGCTCTAATGAGGGCACGTTAGTGATGAAGGAGGATGAGGTGCTGTACGTCATAGAGGAGGATAAGGGAGATGGCTGGACGCGAGTCCGTAAGCAGAGTGGAGAGGAGGGTTATGTGCCCACGTCTTATGTGGAGATCACACTGGAGAAACACAGCAAAGGTGCAGTTACCTACATTTGATCATCCACAGCATCGCCTGTATAGAAGTGGCTTATAGAAACCCATTGCTAAATGGGAACATGTGCCTGTCAAAATTTGACTCTTGCGTTGGCAGCACATCTCCCTGAATCATGTTCACTGTGTGAGCCCATGGACAAATGTACATAATGTCCACACACACACACATACACACATTCTCCCTGAAGTGACCATGAATACTTTTGGTTTATTTTTAGTGTAAGATGAGAGATTCCTCCCAGTCTGGGGGGCTTTCCCTCAGTGGCATGTTTCTTTTCTTTTTAACATTCATTTTTATTGCCCATTTGATGTTTTTTTTAGTGTCAAGAACACTGTTTTTTAATATTTTTCATGTTGTTTCTGCATGTGCATTTTGAGTGGAGATTGATAGAATTGATAACATTTATTGATCTTTCAATTATGATTACTTTTAATCCCCCATTTTGTAGTGAACCCTCAGTCAGGTCTGTTAACTTTTATCTTCTACATTCAGCTGCCCTGAAATTTCTGTTTCCCCCTAATTTCATCCAGTAGTGCTGTAAGATAAAGAGTAAAGTATGAATAATGTTTTTTTACCAATGTTACTGAATGTTCCCCTCTTTTCAGTAAATCTTTTTCAGAATCTTCCTGTGCAAAAGTGTTAATGCAAAACAGCAGGTTTCTCATGGGTGGCAGCATTGCGTGACACTTTTTTGCTTGAAATGTCTGTAGAGGTCAGAAATTTGGTGATTAGAAGATTTTCAGATGTGAACCTGAAGTGTTTTTGTGGCCTTTATAGTACAGACACCATCTTGAGGGAAGTCCTGCACAAATATTGTCATTTTTTCTTATTGCATACACTTGTATAACCTTTTGGGCACTTGTGCTGAATTAAATCATTATATGATGAAGCCTATATTACATCAAGTCATTTTATGGAGAACATTAGTCCTCTTCTCTGGCCAGGCTCTTGGTTCTCTCTAGTCTGTGAGTGACTCTTCTCTTTCCTCTCTCTGTGGCTGCAGGTTCCTGAGTGGATGAGTGGGGCTCTGTGGTGTTGGTGGAGGGGACATGCTGCTCTGAGTCTATTAGTAGGTAGTGCAGGGGCTTTCAGACTAATTGGAAGACTGAAAGAATCAGGAGAGAGATAAAAATGTAAGAGATGGGGGGCAAGTTGCATGTCTTGCATGCTGATGCTGTCATTGCCATTAACATCATTCCATTGCAGCACAGGCATGTGGGATAGGTGTGGTGGAGGGTGGGGGTATAAGGTATAAGGAGAGCGATCAGAAACACAGGAGAAGGAGAATGAAACCCCAAGAGCTGATCTGATGCATTGATCCCGATAGCGTGCCTGGCACTAACATTCCTCCTTGTTGCAGTCCATTCCAGCATCGTCATGGGAAAATGTTTGCCTGCTTTATCCCATTTCCCCTGTTTTTAATATGCATGATCCCAACTCATCACTTCTTCCCTCATGGCTGACCAGTCAGCCATGAATAGGACGTAACCACTTCAGCTTGTTCAGTTCTAATCCCTTTTCATCCCACTTATTTGATGTTTTGTCTCGTTCGTGTCCATTTTTGAACATAATTTTTTTTTACATTTTGACTGCATTCACTGACGCATCCGGCATGAATGTTGTGAATCCTTGTCGTGCCTCTTCATGCCGCCACCAGAGCATGAACAAACCAGAGTAGGAGCAGGGTGAGGCCACGGTAGTCATGGCAACAATCCCCAACATGAAAACCAAGTGGGCAGCCCTCCTCTCAGCCTTTGAAGGATCAAATGAGCCTGGTGCAGTACCGCCTCAGACCAGCAGAGGGGGGCCCATCACCGTACACAGGGGGACCGAAAGCTGGACCTGCGACAACCGGCGAAGTTCACTCATCATTCCAGTCACCCACTTCTTTACAGCCTATAGAAATCCTTCACTCTGTACCAGCTCACGACTTCAGCTACTTTGTGCTTGATAACCACGCAGGGGCCTCGTAATCTGGCTCCAAATTGTACATCCTTCAGTGCGTATGTTTGTGAATGTGACTTCATGCATCTATTAAATGGTGTATGCATATGGATATATGTATACATATGTATATACCTAGTTAGTTTTTATTACTGAATTGTAAGTATTAACAACTTTTATTTCATACTGAATGTGTTTTTATTGTGTCTTTTTATAGGGTTTTTAACCAAGCGAACGACTTCGCTCTTAAAGGATTGTGCCGTTATCTCTTTGTAATCATCGCTTTTCTTTTTTTGTGTGTGTGTGTGTGTGTGTGTGTGTCTGAACACTACCCTGTATCAGACCCTGGTCTTAACCAATGCACTTTTTTACCCTATTGCATTTGAATTTGAACTTCATCAAGTAAATGAATGAATGAACGAACGAACGAATGAATGCTGTTGGCTCTGACTGCTACCTTTGTATAAAGATATTGTACAGTAAGACAGTGCTGACCACTATGTTCTGGGCTGTGTTTGAGCAAGAGCAAACGAGAAATAAATACTAAAGTCTGTCCCAATCCCTGCGTTTTTTACAAATCTTCCTCCGGTTACAGAAAGTATTTAGATGTTTACGCCATACATAGAAATGTGCTGAGTTGATAGTTTTAGTAATCAGGCATTTACTGTAAATGGAGCATTCTGAGTCTCTATTGAAGACCTGATCCCATCAAGGAACACAAGCTCACCGACACCAGTGTGAGGAGAAAAAACAGTCCCAGGTTTGAAGGTTTCTGTCTCTGTACTTTTATAACCTCCTCTGTGTTATTTGGTTGGAATTCTCCTCACAAAGAGGCCACCATCGCCATCTGCTAAAACAATCTCTGAAACAAATTTGTAAGCACTTTATGAACTTAAATTCTTAAAACTTAAAAACAGTTGAGACACTTCTTGAGTTTTTTGTGACAAAGGAATGAACTGTAGCCACAGCTCTTCGCACCTTAAAATTATTGGTGCCTAAAAAGTAGTGTATTGCACATTTTTATTTTTAAAGCACTGCTATAAGAACCACATTCAACAAAAGTGCAATAACATTTGGTTTGCAGTCACTTTAAACAAATAAGGAGCTTTTTAAGAGCAGGTTAACAAGCCGTTACTGTGTTGAAGTGGGTTTTTGGTAAAAAAAAAAAAAAAAAAGCGGGGGGGCACTAAAGGGACCAGAACTGGGGGGGGGAGTGCTGCAGTGTGTTATTGGAGCAACTCACTAGAACGCAGTTCCTGAACAAACAGGCTTATAAATGAGATGTGAGGGTGAAGAACCTTTTCAATGTTTAAGGAACCTTCACATAACATAGTTCATTTACTAGGTTAAGGTTTATTCACAGGTTCATCAAACTATGATGCATCTCGTTTATAAAAGTGGTTCTCTAAGGAGCCCTTTCTGTGAGTTTATACAATATAAAATTAATTGGTAAAAAGCCAAATGTTCCACTCTTATTTGTAGTGATTTCAGACAAAAAAACAAGTGGTGCTTAACCATAAGTTTTACACTCAACATTACTTTTGATTCAAACACATGATGCGGTCAGAGAAACAGGTTTATAATACAAATGGGAGTCGTCAGAACATCCCTGATGGTCCACCAGCCGAAAAGAAGCTGCTGCAGAAAATTCACACTGTAATCTTTACCTCATCCACCACTGATCTTACACCGAGCTCAGAAAGTCATTGTTCTGTTCAATCTGTCAACAAAAAGCCGAAGGACCAGCCAGAGCACCCAACTTTAAAGAAGCCAGTACTAATAAACCTGATAATTGCAGATGATTCAAAGCAATTTCCTCCAGAATCAGGGATTCTTCTGATTATGATTCACATCCTGTTGATGATGTTCCACTTACTCTGGTTTAAACCAGGATCACTTAAGAAAGATCTCATAATAAAACATTGCTGCAAAGGATTTATAACCTCAGCTTCTCATCGCTCAGGAGCCGACAGACAAATAATGTTTGTGGAGACCCCTGCTCAGGATTAGAATCCATGACCTCCCAGTCTTGGAGGCATCACTCTTACCACTGAGCCACAGGATCCCACAGCTCTCAGACTTTTTTTTTTGGAAATTTGACTTTCAGATGAGGTCTGACATTCAAGACATAAAGCTAAATGTTCTGGTTAGAACCCCCAACCTCCTGGTCTTTTTTTTTTGTCCATTTTACTTTCAGAGGGAATGTGGCATTGAAGACATAAAAGCCAGATTAGATCCCACAACTTTCTGTTCTTAGGACCACTGCAACCTGCTGGATGGCCTAGTGGTTAAGGCATCCGCCCTGCGACCAGAAAGTCCGGGTTCGATCCCCAAGGCCGCTAGGCACCGTTGAGGTACCCTGAGCAAGGTACCGTCCCCGCGCACTGCTCCCCGGCGCCGTGTTCCTGGCTGCCCCCTGCTTCACTTGGTGAATGGGTTCAATGCAGAGGTTGAATTTCGTGCTGTGGTGTGTTCACGTATGACAAATGGTCGCTTTCATTCCACCTAAACAATTTTTTTTATATTTTACTTGTATGAATAAAGATTTGACTCCACAACCTACTCTTGAGCCCATGGTTTAAACCAGTGCACTATAGAGCCAGGCTGGGTGCTCCACTTATTTTTGAACATTTGACACTCCGATATAAAACATTAAAAGTGAGACACTAGATCCTACAACCTTTCAATCTTGAGACCACAGCGAAAGCCGGTAAGCTATTAGGCTTGACAAACTGTCTAAATGTATTTAAGATATATGACTTTCAGGTGAAGTGTGACATGCAAAACATAAAAGCAAGGACTCAGGTTTGATACCACAACCTTCTGCTTTTGAGACCGTAGTTTAAACTGTGAGCTACAGAGCTGGGCCAGAGGGCTGGTTTATTTTTTGGATAATTGACTTTCAGATGAAGTGTGACATGCAATACTTAAAACTAATAATCAAATGTGTAAGGAATATATTATATGATAAGCAATAGATACATTTATAGTCTTTCAGTTCCAACTGGTTCTCTGAGGGTCTGTCATTGCTTCATTTTCCCACCTTTATAGTTAAGACTCCTTTTCTGAGCCGATTTGCAAATACCCTCCCAATATAAAGGACTAGACTGAATCTGTGTTGAGAAAAGCAGCACATCTTAAGTGTTGTGTCTCACATGAAGGTCATTTTAAGTGTTGTGTCACATTGCCATTGGAACACTGTATCAGTCTTGGGCTGTTTAATTTTTTGGGTGTGTGTGGACCCTTACAGTCACACCACAGGACGCAATTCTTTCTCTACATTTAAAACGTTCACCAAGTGAAGCACTAGGATGCCACCAAAGGGGGCCACCCAGGGAGCCATGTGTAGGGACATTATCTCCTGGGATTTGAACCCACAACCTTCTGATCACAGGGGAAACTCCCAAACCGTCAGCACACCAGCCACCCTTGGAGTCTTGTGAATTTGCATTTTGTCAATAACCTGTTCTGTGACAAGGTACAAGACAAATAATTAAACACTGCATTGCTCTCAAGCCTCACTTTACTGAGTGGGAAAAATACATTAACAAAACCAAACATCTGCATTTTTTTTTTTTACACCTTTTATTTAGACATCTGCTCATCTATACAGTTCTGGCATCAACATTTCATATAAAGATATTAAAACTGTAGGGCTATTTACATTTAGGGAAGAATACAATATATAACAGACTAGCATTCACATGCTTAGCATTGTAAGGATTATTTACACCATTTTCTGCATAGGATTCGAGACCTTAACCACAATCTAGACATCTGTTAATACACAAACACTACACATATATCAGGTATTCATCTCCCAACACTTTCACCATGTCCATCAGAACAGCACTTTCCTTGTCCTCCAAAGCCCCATTCATGTCCCTTCATCCTCATCACCTGACTCTCCGCACAGTGTAGGTAAGTGCCGGTTATGGAAAGTGATGAACCATGTGATTTTCTGCTTGAATACTTCTTTAGGCTCCTCTCCTTGCTTCTTTTTTTACCCTCAGTACTTCATCTCAATGTAATATCGTCCATTAGAGCAGTAAAATATCTGAGCGTCCTCAAAAGTCCTCTGATTTCTGCAGACAGACCTGGGTGAAGTCTTTAGACATATAATATTGTCTGTAGAAGGTCCAGGGTACCAAAACACTCAGAGTCCTCGCTTCTGTCCATGCTGTTCTTTGCATGCGCACAGCTCTCTGAGCCGATTCAAGTCCGTGTTCCTCACAGTTCAGTGTGTTTGACAGTTGGCTCTAGTTTTCTGGACAGTGCGGTCAGAATGAGTTTGAACTTGTCGTATCGTTCCGTCTGGTTCACAGCAGCCCCCCTGCTGCCCCACAGCAGGCGCAGCTGGAAGTCTGTCCTCAGAACCTCCAGCATGTCCTTGTCCGGACAGAAGTCTACAGGGGAGACAAATGGAAAAAAAATAGACGTTTTTAAAAATATTATTTCATCATCTACAAGAGCTGAGCAATAATCAAAATGTTTACTAAATATTCATTTCTCTCTTTCTAAAAGGTTCTATATTGCCAAGAGTTTTGCTGAAGTTGCATTAGTGATGGTTTGAAAAGGAGATGATTCAAGATTGTTTGTCACTTACATAGTTATATAAGTACAACATGCAGTGAAATTAGCCCCTGCGTCGGCCCTCAAGGCTGCGCAATAAAGTTATCACATCATTTTATTTAATTTAAAGAGGAGTTTGGGAATGCTAAACTAAGGTAATAAAGGTGAAGGCTGTAATGTCAGTAGTACAGAAATGGTGCCATGAACTTAATTAGTGCTCACTTAAATACCATCTGATACTGAAACGTCCTGATACATTTGAAGAATCACAATTGTTGATTTTATCAGTACTGCTCAGCACGAGGCGTGACATTCCTAATAGTGTTGAATTTTACTATTTTCACTTTCATTTATGTGGAAAGTAATCTGTTTTTAATTAGTTCCACATTTACTGACCACTCTGTCACTGGAGTGTATTTCTGGTTATGGAACATAATTGTACTGCTTTCCTTGCTGGTGTATCTTCAGTTGGGAATGAAAAACAGGTGGGATGTGGTGAGGATCTGCTTTTTTTGGAATGAAAACCTGCAGCCACACCGACAATTTGTGGATAATATGGGCACCTTGATGTTCATCTGGATGTTGCATTGGTACTGCTTTGGTCACAAATTGGAATTTTGAGATTTATGTCAGTTTATTTTACACCAATAATGCAATAAAAAGAGGCACAGCATCTAACAAATGACCATTCCTGTGCTGGTAGATGCTGATGCTACAGATGTTGCTGATGCTGGATGTTCAACTGCAGTTCTTTAACTTCTGTTCTGGAGTAATAGACCTGGGGGGTATTCCAGAAGGCAGGTTATGCTACATAACCGGGTAAGTTCTGCACTGACTTACCCTTGAACTTACCCGGTTATGTAGCATAACCTGCTTTCTGGAATACCCCCCCGATGTTTGTTGCTTCTGTTCAAGCTATTTGAAAGGTACATTTACTTCTACTTTGCATTATTTCTTACTTTAGTATGAGTTTTAGCTGCCTTTTCTTATCATGGGCAATGTGTAGCACGGTTTATTTTTTGTGCAGACTGCTCCTCTTACCGTGAAGGACTCGCTGAGCGTTACAGGAGTAGGTGTCTGCGTTCCGTGCGACTGCCCGGGCCTCCTCTAGATGGCGCAGCATGATCTCACAACCCTGGTCATTACTTTCCCACATCTCCATGCCCTCAAAGGCAACTGCAGGTCTTTCCATCAGGGTGAGGAGAGGCATCAGGAGTGGCACTGTGGTGCTGCTCAGAGGAACCTCAGCTGCAGAGAGCAGAACGCTTATTAGTTGACTGCACCAAACTGCAGAATCAGAATCAGAAAACTTGATCCCGGAGGAAAATGCTTATGCAACGACTGCACAGATACATAGAGGCATAAAGGCAAGAACAACATAAAGTACAGTATAAATCAAAGAATGCTGTATAAGTCAAAGTAAAACTCTCCAGAAATACTCTGTACTAAATGCGTTACGCTACATACACAAGAGAAATGGATATAAATAAAATGATCGCTGAAGCAGATTATTAGTAACACAATTAGTAGTGAAAAGCAAACTCTGTGCCCTGATTGTGTTACATCTGATCACCTACATTTGGTCTAAAGGAATTTTTTATTCTAAAATATGATTTTAGATTAAACTGCAACTTTAATGCTTGCCGCTAAACTAGAAAAACAGAGAAAATGTTCTACAAAAGTAAGAAACTCACCATTCCCTTCATACAGTCCTTTATAGAATGGTTTGAGAGACTTCTCGTAAACGATGGCGGTCTGCGTGTATCTTCTGCGTAACATGGTCCATGTGTGATCCAGTCTCGTTATCTGGGAACGGAAGGGAGATCAGAAGGACTTAAGCCTATTTCCTGCAGTCTTATCACACACCAGACAAATGTCTCGATCTTTCCATCCCTTTCTCCAATTAAACTCAGCCTGTCAGTGAGGTAGAGGGGGTTGTTGAGTGTGTGCTACCTGAGGCATGTCCAGTGCTTTCATTATGGAGGAGAAGGCATAAAGGTCTCCCATGGAGTCTTTGAGTTCCAGGGCGACCAGTATGATCCGGTTCAGTGTGGCCGCTCTCTCGTCCAGGCTGCCTGTGCACCCCAGGATGTCCACGGCAACACCGATCGCCATGGTATTATGCCTGTGTTAATTAAGGATTAAAAAAAAAAATTACATAGTGGACATTATATCATCGATACTACTGTCTTATACAATGGTATTAATTTTCAGCAGTACTATTCCATTTTTGCTCCATCACATATATTTGGTGAAAAGACAAGTAGAATGCCTGGTTTTTAGCTTCCAGCATCCTGGAATCATGAATGATTTTACTTTATGAATGCTAACTTAAAGGCCAAAGTTTGGCCAAATGTCAAATTTACAATATGTTACCCCTAGATATTGATCAGCCAAATCATATTAAGCGATCAAATGTCCTCTCTGCTGGAGCTATGGGGCTAATGTTGCTGCCAAAATCTTTCTTAACCTGCTCAAACAGCCTCCAAATCCTCATTAAGACACACAGACTTGTGGATGTTGTTTAGTCCTCCTCTTATTTATGACTGCTTTGTAAACACCAGCCCTGGTGTTGGGTGACATTACTGCCTGTAGCTGTAAAGGGGCATTTTTATAGCTCACAGTAAGTCATTAAGGGCCGGTTTCCCAGACAGGGATTAAGCCTAGTCTTGGACTACCCTTTCCTTTTCAATGGAAAATCTCTATTCCCAGCACTACATAATCTAGGACTTGGCTTAATCCCTGTCTGGGAAACCGGCCCATAGTGTCCTAAACCACGCTGACAAGTCTGTACCACCTTAATGAAGAGCTGGATGTTGTTTGAGTTGGTTGAAAATATTGTTAATAATGCAGAAACAATGGCTATTTGGGTGCTAGTTGAGTTCTAGAGTTTGTTAGCATTATTAGCCTCATAGCTGCAGTTATAAAGATTAGGACACTTAAAAATGGCAAATGGAAAGATATGTAAATTAGATTTAAACTATTTCCTTAAAATAACGTCAGATACCATCATATGAAAATTATTTGAAATTACTTTGAACATTACTTGAAAGTGACCAAACACATGTGATGTTGCATTTGCAGAACCAGGACTGGGATAGACATGCACAACAAATTCTTGGGTGGACCGCTTGTAAAACTTCACTCCTGTGGTGGTGACTCCAAAAAAAAGAACTTAACATTAACTGTGAGGTGTCTGCTATGCAACAACCTTAAAAAAGGAAAATCCCTGAAACTAAACTTAACTTATAACAGAACAAAAGTCTAAATTCATGCTGCACTATTGAGAAATATTGTCTGACGATATTGTCTGGTCACTGTTTTTCTGTATTGTTCTGGAATGCATTCATATTTATTGAGCCAGGTTCAGGGTTGGGTAGTTGTAGTTAATGTGTTTCTGTAAGGTTTTATGGTCTGCTTGTTTACTTGTTTAATCGTGGTTTAAATAGTTTGTGTTGTTGTTTATTTGTTTCTAAGATTTTCACAGGGTGGGCCTCGATCTGCCTGGCCCAGTCATACTGCTGCCAACAAAATGTGTGTCTACGTCAACAGTGGAGGTCATCAGTGTGTAATGTGTGTCAGCTGGGATGGATGCTGTCAGGGTGCTGTTTACCTTTCCATGAGATCCTGACGGAGTTGCCTTCCATGCGGAAGGGTCACCAGCTCCAGCCCAGAGGTCACACCCATCTGACCTTTCATTTCATCAGAAACGTTTAGTACCCTGGCAACCTGGAAAATGCACATGCAGCCCTTAGTCCTGGATGAAAATGTCTAAGAAGACTTTCTCATGTCATGAGCATCACATACTTGTTTGCAGTCAAATATGGCCATACAACACAGCTACGCTAACATTAGCATTATGTTTATTGGACAGTGAAAGGCTTGTTAAAAAAGTAGTTTAGTTTATAAAAATAGTTTATTGTTGCAGTAAGGTTTCTCAAACTAATTTGACAGTGCAGCGTTCCTTATAGTCATGGTTTTATGAACCTCTCACTAAAAAATCTGGCAGATCTTCATTTGTTTTTCAGCAGAAACTAAATTTAAAAGTTCACTAGAAGACTGAAATATCCCCTGCTTTATTTTCCATTTCTGTTCCATTCTGTTCCTGATATTAGCAGCCATACTTCCTCCTTCACTCGAACTCAACACTTCTAGTGCAGCACAGGCTACTGCTTCAGAGCACTACTAACTGTGACTGCTTTCATCTTTACATTTCTCTAGGTTATAAATGCAGCCTTTTTAATGATTAATAAATAATACAATAATAGTAACATTACACGGCACTGTGTTTAGGCTACACTCCCATGGCTACTGAAAATTCAAACTGTGTCGTGTCATTCAACCTTGCTTTCTTCGATGTTCTGGGCTAGATTTCATGATGTTTTTCTATTCATATAATTAGTCTGGAAGCTGATTATAAATAGCCAGTCTGTGATCCAATTTACAAATATCCAGACAAACCCCCTCTTGTCTTTCCTGCCACTAAAAACATCTCATAAACAGGCCGTGTTTATCTGAAAACTGGGCACCCTGTTAGAAGGAAACATGTATAAAGTAACATTAAAAACATTTTTAGGACAACACTGTTTGAGACCCTAAATCAGGGGTGCCCACCTCTAGTTCTGGAGGGTTGATGTCTAGCAGTTTGGTAGTTTCCCTTTTGAACTCATCCACTAAACCTGGCAGTTCACAGGTGGGAAGTGTGCCGGAGCAGAGAAGTCAGGACCAGGGCCAGAGTTGGGCACCCCTGCATTAAACTAATTGTAGTCATTCTCTGCATTTAGCCCTGCCACCTGACACAACTTAACCCCTGGATCCTGTCGCCGTTCTGAGCTCCACCAGGCTGGCAGGAAGAACCGGTCTCTAAAATACTCCCAGAACAACGAAAGGGTCACACGGAGATGCTAATTATGAATCTGTCAGTTCTGATTGTTGTCAGGCTCTGGGTGTGGATGGGTGGTTCATCCTTTACCATTTCATTAGATGTTGTGTCAAAAAAACATGATTTGTGGATTGCCTTTATAAAGCGGTCCAAGGTTTTCACTGGAACAGTGCAGCACTTAGTGCCATTGCCCCCTGTGTGATCCTTTTGAGTTGTGGTTTTATTAATCATACAATAAAAAAAATCAAATTCACAGGAATTTCCCATCACCGCACATATAGTGCACCAGTTAAGACATGCTTGGTTGTCTGAAGTTTGCTTCTTTTTCAGCCTCATAGCTCTAGTTTCACACTGAATATTTATGACCGTATGACAAAGTGTGCATGACAGCTCAAATGAGTTATGACTCCCATCCTACACACTTTTGTCCATTTTTAAGAAACAACATTAACACGTCTATCTAACCTCCGGTGATTTTGAAGGGAAAGCATATTTGAGTGATTCTGTGTTGTAAACATACCTCACAGTCAGCTTGCAGGATGTGCTTGGCAATGGTCCTGGGGTCCTGACTGACCAGCAGTTCTTTGCTCTTCTTCAGCGCAGACATCTCCAGTGGCTTATTCTCAGACGCCAGAAGCCTGAAGGTAGCATCCCCTGGTCTGAATGCAGAAACTGTCTCAAACACAGGTCTCTGGAAACTTTTAGCCTTGTTTTCTGCTGCCTCTTGTTCTTCTTGACTTTGCTCTTCATCCTCCTGATTATCTTCCTCCTCACTGCCGTTCTCCAAGGCCTCAATGGCGTGATGGTAGGAGCTGCGATCCAGCTTGGTGCTTCCGCCGCTCAAGCTTTTCTCTTCGTCTGTCTTTAACCGTTCCACGTAGCCGTTAGCGTTCACCTGTAACCCACTGATCTTCTCCCATTCTGCAGGGCTGCAGGGGCTCAGTTTGCAATAGCCGGACTCCGGGCTGGACAGGCTGACTGACAGCTGCTGTGGCTGGGGTGACAGTCGCTTCTTCTGGGGCTTTACTGGAGGAACCGGAGGGGCCAGGGGGTTCAGGCGTGGGGAGCGGGGAAGTCTCGTAGAGGGTACTTTGCTGGGTTTAGGGGGTGGTTTGGGGCAGAGCTGGCTGTCTGAGCCCCGGATGGCCTCGCCTGGCTGTGTCTCGAAGGCCATTCTGCGAGGGACCGTAGGGCTGAGGGCAGGCTCACTGCCAGTCCTGAACACAGGAGACTTGGAGCACGACTGGCTCTCCATATGGTGAGCCTGGGCCTGAGGCCTTGAGCCTGGAAGCCAAAGAGGGAGCATTAATTATTTATGACACCATTATTTATTAATTAATTATCACTGACAGACACTCCGAACTGAGCATATAGAGAGATATGTATTCAAGCTGAGAACAGACTAGAGAGGAAAACATTTCAGCTTCAAGCTTGGACGCATATCGGCAAGCTACAAATGACTCCCCACTCCCCAGCCCTGTCAGTTGGAATGACATGAACATGAAACATTTCTTCTGCTTCTTCCCCTCATTCTAATTCTTTCCACACAAGCTTCCTCCTCAAAACAATTACTTAGCATTCCAGTTCCACATCCCACTTCACACATCACATTCTCCGAGCCAACTTCAGATTGAAGATGCCATGTTGACTTTGAGGAGAGACTTTTCTCTGAGCTACAGAGTGGACATGCAAGAAGGAAAATAGCTGGTTTTCACGGCTGTCAGTGCAGCGGACCATCAAGAGGGGGGGCATGACAGCGCATCAGCGAGGATGAAAGTGGACGTTAGCATGCTCACCCAGCGGAAGGAAGCTTTCAGACTGATGGGTCTTCAGTGGCCCTCTCCTCTCCTGAACGTGGTTCAGACACGCTGGCTGGCTCCCGCACTTGTCTTTGGTGCTGTGAAGGACAGAGCAGAGACAGTTAGTCTCAGGGCACCTCTGAGAACAGAAGCTTCAACAGGCTGTACAGAAACTACTGAGTAATGCAGTACTAATTTTGTGCAGTCTGTGTGTATGTGTCTCTTAAAGGCTTGTAATTTTGTTGGGGTATTTTTTTCATGGTTTGTTTTGGCATTTCCATCATGTTGGTTTTCTCTCTCTTCAGCTTCACTCACTGACACACACACGGGTTATCCCCTCCTTAGCCACAGGAGGGTTTTTTTTAAGACATGTACTTATCTCTACTGGTTTAACGTTAAAACAACACATTTTACGTTGACTTCATCATGCAACAGCAAAAAGCACTTTGTCCCCCATCATTGTGCATTGCAGTCACTCATTATTTTTTTACACATACAATAATGTAAATCACATAATCTAGCATTCAGTAGCTCAGTAGTAGCATTCAGAATTTAGTAGTTTAAACTCACCAAACTATGACTGTAACAATGATCCTAGTTTCCTTTAACATCTATGTGAAATTTCCTGTTTTGTGTTAGCATTAAGCCAGTGTGCCACATATCAGTTTCCCTCATTTGGTTTTAATACTGCCAAATCAGAAATACGATACAAGCGTGTGAAGTGTGTAAGGCAACAAGTCACACAATCTTCATTTTTGCATTACTGCAGCTGTACAGTGACTCACTCAGTAAATATCTCAGTTCAAAGCCTAACACTTAATGCTAATGGATTATTGTTTGTCCTTTAACCCATTTGGGTTGTTATCGTTTGCCCTAATCGTTCAGAAAATAAGATGTCAGATACTTAATTTAAATAAAAGCAGTTTTTGTATTATCAGTCAGAACACACAAAGGTTAATGCTAGATCCATAACAGTCCATTCACAGGAGAAAGGTTATTAATGAAGTGCATTAATACACAGTGTAGTATTTATGATGGGCCACAGGAGTGCATATATGGATTATTTTACCATGGTTTAAATTTGGAACAAACCTTTTAAGAAACTGATGCCACTATTCCAAAATGGATGCAGTTGAACTGTCATTTACATTTATTCCTTCAAGATGTACAAAAACAACATGAAGCATGAGTGCATTTTCACAACCCTAATAACTGTTATGACTGGGACATGGGTGACAGTATGTTCCTCACCTGAGCAGGTTCCCACGACCAAGGGTGTGATCAGGGACGTGTCCGTTCATGATGTTTAAGCTTAACCGCTTGGAGTTCTGGTTCTTCCTCTCTCTGTGGCCAGTTTCCACATGTATAGATCCAATGCCATACTTCTCTTCCAGGCACCTGAGAGGCAGGGTCCTGTTGATGGGCTGGAAGATGATAGCCCCCACCACCTCTGAGACCGGCTGGCGATTGCCGACGTAGTATCTGACCAGAGCAGGAACACTGTCGAAACCTTCCTTCTCAAACAGATACTGCACGCGCGAGTAGGCCTCGTTCATGGCTAGTACCTGCTTGTTGATTTTAAAGTGCTGAGGGCTGTTCTTCCACTGGCAGGTCAGGACATAGTTCCCTGGACTGGACAACGAGTCTCGGATCAGAAAGTCACCATCTCTCTGGACCAAGTTCTCAGCCACCTGAAGAGCAATAGAGAGAGGTGTTCAACAAATATATTTTCCTTAAACCAGTGGTTCCCAGTCCTGGTCTTGGTAATAATTACATATTATTGTGATTTCCTACTTCTGCACTACACTCCTGGGGGCCAGTCTCATAAAGCTTAGCCATCTCTTTCCTGCTTAGACAAGTTTTAGTTTCATTTTAACCCTACAATTTCTGTTTCATGATGATGGATCACTGTTTTCTGGGATTCATTGCCATGGCTGATTTTGCTGAATACCCAACCAGCTCTGTGGGGGAGTACTAAAACATAGGTTAACTGAGAGAGCTGTTAACTAATATTGTGTAAGTAGTTAATCACACCTGCATTTCTTATGTTTTGTGAAGGGTAGATATTGAAATGTATGTACTACATCAAACAAAAGAAATGAGAATCTGTTTTTTGTGATAAAAGTACTTTCAGATTAAAAAACAATTAATAAAGGATTTAATGTCCACTTGAGGCCTCACAGTGCCATGTCTATGAAGATGCTCTTCTGTGTGCTGTCAGTTAGCAGCTCCTGATCATGGACAACTCCCAGTGATTGCATATTATTTGTCACACAAAGCCCCCCTGGCAACACATGGGTTGCACAAAGGTCATATTTAGACACAACACCAGTCTACTTTCAACACAAACGAGTCCGACCTGCTCAGCTGAAGTTGATCAAACAAACAACAGAAAAGAGTAAAAGGAAGTCAGTCAGTGGGGGTAAGGATTACCAGAACTTCCTCAGAATGTTGCGTATTTTAAGCACTGCATTAATCTTGCATGACACTGGGCAGGTAGAAACCTGTATACACTCCAAATGCATCACAGTATTGTAGGTAAATCAGTGTAGTGCCACTGCATCACCCTTTTCTGGCCTTGGTCTGTAAGCAGCTGCTTTGCACAACCTCACTGCAAACTTCAGAAATCATCACACATAACATCTCACCAAGAGTTCACCAAGTAAAGGAATAGACCACTTTAACTAATCAAAAGTAAATTAAATAAATATTTGAGGCAATTTTTGAGACCCAATACAATGAAACACCCTGCGGTACTTTATGCTCCACAGTTAATTGCTCCATTAGTTAATTTAGATACTACTTGAAAGTCAATCAAATCCAATTACGTTGAAGTTATAAAAAATGCTTCAGTCACAAATGCCTTTTGAATGAGGCACTGTGATCAGTCTTAAAGACACAGTAACAAAAACATGTTCAATTCTAAAGGATAAAACAGTGCTGGATCATGTAAGAATGAATTATGGCTTTATTTTATGTAAGATCACTCATAGATGGACCTTTTTATGGGTCCTTTAAGTATTATTTTTCAGTAACTACTAAGTCTTACTAGGTAACTACTGTGAAACCAATTAATTAATTAAATGAATGCAGTTTTTCCTTATTACAAGTGTAGCTGTTTGACCAAGACATGATGTCTGCAACCATTTCTTTTGCTTTGCACTTGAGCGATGAGCGATAATGTAACTAAAAAGTAAAGGATCAGCGTGTCACCCGGTGAGATGTTAGGTGGCTTATGCCCGCAGTTTAGAACATGTATGTTTATTGTGTAAGCAGCACATATGGGCTCTGAAAGTTACTCTGGCCGTCGTGTGATATATAGTATAGTGTTACACAGACACTATACATCAGTGCATTTGACGACAGTTTGACCCACGAGAGCCGGCTCTAATGAGCATGCTGAATGATGGATCGCCAGGCTTATGGCTCACAGTCAAGTCCCGCAAACCAGCGTGGGAAAGACCAGAGACTGGGCACAACACCCCCACCTGCCATGATATGTTGTCATGGCTGGTTTGGACAGGCAGTGTAGCAGAGTGTAACAGCAACCAGCTCTAACACCTAAACCCTCATGTTTTATTGAGACTGACTTTATTTCTTTGCTGTTTGGGGTCTCATTGACTTAAATGACGAAAGTAATACTACTAATAATAAAAGAGTTCATGGGCAATGACTATAGGTGTTGAAAATGTTCATGATAACTATATATTTTTTTCAGTTTGAGTTGAACTGTTTCATTTTCCTAGAGATCTTCTGAAATATTGAGCTCAAACTCACTATAACCAGTTGTTGAGGAAAGATGACGGTACACTTCCACTGCAGAGAATGTCACATCACTCTCGATAAGGTTGTGTTGGTGTGAATTTTGTGTAAATTTGCAGAAACATGTGTTTGACATGATTAAGAGATGCACAGCGACCTTTTTGTCTATATCAACACGGATTGTTGTTTGTGTGTTGATGTGTTTGGTGTCAGATGTTTTCTAGAGGCTAAAGGTCATATGTAACATGAAAATGTGTACATGTTTAAGAGATTTACAGGGAAATAGTTGTTTAAATGTTACGTTGACTTAGATTAGACACAAACTCCCGTAGATCATAATTTAAACTTTCAAGCTAACTTTTCATATAAGCTTGATAGCAAAGTGTGTGCTTCCAGACATTCAAAACATTCCTGTGGCTAAGGTTGGTGGAGAACATATAGAATGCAATGTCTAAGCCATTTCATTAGTTGGCTGGCTGACTTCACAAACTGCCTTAATTGTTTGGGGGCTTGCTGGCTACTGTAGCTTGATAGCTAGATAGCTTGGCAGCCGACTATGTCAGACAGTGCCAGGCACTGATAAACTACCTGACCATACCACAACTACATTTGCTACTAACAGGTAAATGAAACATGCTGGCTGTGTTTTGCTGGAGTGGAAGCCTAGCATTAGCATGATACGTGAGACAACAGGGCCTTCAGAATTGTTTGAGGGTTGTTAGAGGGTCCGGTCTCTTCAGGACCACAAAGTGTAAGGGTTTTTACTTCAGGCATTTCTTGCTTTTTCTCTAAAGAGAACTGAGGAAAGGTTGTGAATTCATGACATGCTTTCTGAAATCACAACACTACACTGAAGCTCTCATTTGTGTGCATTTCTTTTTAAATGTGGCTCGACCAGTTCTCAGCAGGTTTGGCTCCTCTGAACTGATGAGTGTTCAGACTCTGCTAACTGATGTCGGTTAGCTGTCACATTAACCTTGACAAATGTGCAGTACGACTGCTCAGAGCAGGACCTGCAGCCTGGTCTTTCAGCTTAACTGGGTGAAGTGGGTGATGTATCCTTCAAACAAATTAAGGTATAACCAAAGTCAGAGGTTTTTAATAGCTAAGTAGTTCCTTCTACAACAGGGCATTGCTGCACTGGAACTGTGTCAAGGATGGGCTGTTGCAAACACAGCCACATGCCTTTATTTCATTATCATTTTTCACAAAGAGAGCGAATGTTCCTCTGCCAGAGTGCAGGCATGACTCCAGAGCAGAGGAGAATCACTCCACACAGGCAGAAAGTAAACAGTTAAGCAAAATAACATGGCAGTGTAAGTAACATCTTGGCTTACAGACACAACCTAACAGCAAGATTAGAAATTCATGTAAATTCTCCTGCATCAGTGACTGCCCTGGAGTAGCCTTGTCCAGCATGTTAGTTTTCCCTGATTTAATACACCCACTTAAACTCAGAAAGGCCTTGTTGATGATTAATCTTACAACCTTTTTTTCCAGTAAAATGACCAAAAAAAGCTATACTTCTCCCTAAATGTACTTCATGCTCAAGTTATAAGGTGTGTATTATCCTTGATTGATTTTTGAAGGAGGCCCAAAACACAACAACCAATCAGAACAGATATTTACATACATCAATCTTAAAGGCACAGTCACAAAACCAGCCTACCACAATCTTTTAGGAACTAAGTGGATTTTTCTAAGTTTCAGAAACACTTTGGCCCCTTCAGGGTTGAGAGAGTATTTTTCTCTAATGATTGTCCTACACTAACAGCTCATAGACACAAAATAAACACAGAAGAAATCTCTCATCATATAGACCTGTCTGTTTGTTTTCACATCATCCAGCTTCCACCCCTTTGCTGCTCCCTTCCTCAGACCCAGTGTGAGCGTACCTGTCTGGGGATGGCTCCGTGGTACCAGGCGTGGCTCCGTGGCTCCTCACTGCACTGTTTCAGTTCCTCCTCTAACTCTCTGCGCAGCTTTTCCGGAGCTCCATCCATGATGTACTTGTCCCGGGAGAACTGCACATAAATGGGAACAAGAGAGTCTTTCAGCGCCCGCAGAGCCATGCTCACACCGTACACACCGCATGCGTGTTACTGCCAGAAAACATCCTTCACGCTTCCCTTCCTGGCTTTCATTAACTCTCTCCCTCTCTGTTTTTTCCCTCCTATAACCCTTCCTCTGTCTCTTCGTCACTTTCTTTCTCAATACGTAATTGGCTGATGAACATACCTGTGTATTTGCCTGAGTAAAAAAATCCTCCTTCCTTTTTTTTTCTGTGGAAACTCCTAATGTATCATAGGCCCTGCAGCATGCCCTACCCTTACCTGTAGGCTCTCACACACACACGCAAGCACACAAACTCACGCATTCCTGTTCTACCATCTGACTCACCCTCGGCGGTTCAGTTAGGGGGAAATAGAAAATGTGTCACAGGAGGGTTGTGCAATAATCCATGGGCTAAATGGGAATTATATTATCAATGGACTGTTTACAGGAAATCAGTGTGTGAGCCAGAGCCAATGAAACCTCATTACCCTGGTCTCTATGAAACACGACCCTTTATTATCATTGATAGGATTCACTAATATGAGCCAAATCTATCTATAAAACATAGTTCCACACTTTTAATATAGGAGGCTGCGGTTTGTGCACCAGATAACTAAACTTAATCTAACCATGCAATTTATATAGCAAAACAGATCTGTCAGTAACAGGCATGAAACAACAGTGATGAAACAATATGGTTTGTACCAGACAGACAAGCCTGACGCTTAAGAAATTAGTCACATGTGCACCCACATACAATACACACCGCAAGCAGTAACCTGCATATCCATTCTTATACAAAACAGCACTGTTTCTAATCCTGCCTAATAAAGAGGCACAAAGACAAATATGAGTTATGAATAGAGGTGGGCATAGATTAATTTTTTAAATCTAGATTAATCTCATTGTAATCTTGAGATTAATCTAGATTAGAATGGAG
>JBBPCW010000014.1:9491065-9505851 GCA_037974425.1 Phenacogrammus interruptus | reverse complement strand
TGCAGTTCCTACACGTCTGACAGCGTGTCTTGCATATTGTAACGCTGTGTGTGGCTGTGTGCAGAAATGATCAGCGCAGAGGGCTTTCAGGAGGCGGTGCAAGAGAGCAGTAAGGACCTGCAGGTGGCAGACTGGAGGCTGGAGTGGGTCTTGCGCTACTCCATCATCGTCAAGAGCCGAGGAATCATCAAAGCCAAGGGTTACCTCGTTCATGCTAAAAAGATCACCCAGTAGAATGTCCTGATACAACAGGACTGGGTTGGCCACATTTCAGCCCACCTGATTTAATGAGATTTACAAAAATAGATTTTAGCTTGCAACTGAAAAGATCAATTAAATATATGTGTGATTTTTGATTTCTTTCCCTTTTTTCCCCCCTGGATGGTGGAAACTTTTTGCGCTTAATCACTGAACGGGAAGTCGCTATCCAACCTTTGTATCATACTCCTCTGCGGCCTGTGCTATGTTAATCATTTTACATGAACTAACAGAGCTTAGAAATGCTCAGATCTCATGCTCAGATTCATTCAAGTGCCTCATTTCGTCATGTTTTGTTTTGTCAGTGAACTTCAGACATGCATTTGTCATATGTATACTGCATAAATTGGAAAGTTTCTAGGAAACGGTTTTCCACATTAAGGAGCATGGAACCGTACATTTTTTACCAAGTGAAAGAAGTGAAAATATTTTTGCATCACAGAATTTTACTCAAAGGTAGCATAGCTTTGATTAGGCTAGACACCTTGTAGAAACGAATAATTCCAAAACTTTACTAAGAATGGATTTTACAGAACGGATTTTAAGATTGATTTTTTTTTTTTTGTTTAGTGTTCGGTGTCATTTACATGAAGTTCCGCTAACCCTAAAACATGTCGTAGATATGTGGGTATGTGTCATTTACACATTTTGAGAAGTATTGCTGCCCTGCCTAAATGCTCAAGCAAGATCTGAAATATTGAATGCATACCTGTCGACACGCTGTAGGCATGCATGACGTGAAACGGCATGTGTATATTGTGTATATATAAAAACACTGGAAAATTCCACACTTGAAGAAAAGAAGTCAATGTTTTTTTTTTTTCTGATATCAAGTTTGATTGTCTGAAAATATCTATATTTTTACATATGTTTATTTATTCAGTATAACTGCAATTTATATTTGGGTCCAGATTGAATATCTCTCAGTACTGTACATGTAATTACTGTTTGCAGATGTGCCCATGGAAGTTGTATGACATTTTTAATTGGGTTTATAAATCGAAAATTCGAACACGGCTTTTGTTGCTTTTTTTCACGCCACCTTCCCAAATCATAAGAGTACTGACCACAGAATCCTGATCTCATGTTTTGCTCAAAGTAACACTGTCAGTGTATTGATAGTGTTTTAGATGCTCAAGTACCTTTATAATTGCAGTTTTTGCTTGGAGATTCAGGGCTTTTTTCTTCATCTTTAGTGCAAAACACAGAAAAAAGACATCTGTATCATAAGCTCAACAAATGGGTCCTGTTGATTTTCTTTTTTCTGACATCAAGTTTGATATAGTGATATTATATACTTTTACATACATTGATGTATTTTTACATATATTTATTTTTCAGAATTCAGTGTATTGTACAGTTTATGATTAGAGATGCATGGCTTTGTTCATAGTTTTAGTACAAAATAAGTAAGAATAATTAAGAAATTCCTATCGTTGTACCATAACCTCGACAGCCCTGCCTAAACGCTCCTGTAGGTCCACAGCATCCAGACCCAAACCCTTTTTTTTTAACACACCTGAATACTTTAGCTATTCAAAGCTGGTCGTCAAGTTGGTCTAGGTGTGCTAGAACAATGAGAACACAAATACTGGTCTTGTAAGACCTAAATGAGATACAGCAAGTCTATGCCAGGTTTTACCACCAACCCCATTCAAATCCATACCGGTAGAGAGCTAGTGCGCATGCCCAGTAACAAGATGGTGGCCACCAGGAGAGGAACACGCGTGGGTTCTCCTACAAGACGTCCAGAAGAAGAAACACCGGTTGGTGAACATTATTTCAAGCTCCAGGTTCTCTGTAATATTCTAGATCTGTAGTTGTGTCAGGGTGGAAGTGTGTGGGGTTAAAATCTCTGCAAGAACTAGAGTCGGAAGCGGTTATATGTAGCTGGAGTGCTAACATTAGCTGGGCTGGGAATGCCATGCATTCTGAATAGACGCCTCTTAACAGCTTGGATAGTTTGTTTTAGATGAGGCACGAGTGTGCTGACGATAAGCTCGACCTGATTTAATATTGAATAACGCTGATTAAACGTTTCACATGTCGTTGTGAGCCACATGCATGGCCTTTTTTTCTGCCTCGTGTTTTCTCTGTACTTTTACCAAAAGAACATTGATCCACATCTTCCTGAAACGTGTTTGAGAGGTTCATCAGAGCTCAGGGAGTTCAGTACCATAGTTTGATCCAGTCGTTATTATTAAACTGTTTCACATATATCACGGTCAGCATTATATAAATAAAGCACATGTAAAAAGACGGGTCGTTTTGTATAATGAATAGAACAGCCACATTATATTGACAAAAGTATTGGAATGCCTAACCATTACACCAACATGAAATTTAAGGACACTACATTTAAACATGGAGTTGGTCCTCACTTTGCATTATAACAGCCTAAACTTTTAACATGTTTTTGGAGTTGTCTGTAGAGCATTTATGGCGTCAGACGCCGATGCTGGACGAGGCCTGGTTCGCAATCTCCATTCCAGTTCAGCCCAAAGGTGTTGGGTGGGGTTGAGGTCAGGGCTCTGTGCGCACCAGTAAAGTTCTTCCACAAAGTTGTAAACATGGCGTTGTCCAAAATGTCTCAGTATGCTGAAGTATTGATTGCCCAATATAGTGTATATTTGTGTGGTATATAATGCGACACACGTTACTCTTACCAGTACTGTAAAGATGTTGACAAGTTCCTGTACCATTTCACATCATGCTACTCTCACTGACATTGTTTAATTGTTAAATCATTGAGGACTTTGGATAATTCTTAAAATTTATGTTGAACAGGAACCTACCATCAGAAGAACAAGGCGTAGAACGGTGATAGTGACTGACCCATCCCAGACCGAACAGACCAGTGACTCCCAGCAGGATGAAGCAGAGGAGCAGAACAAAGTTCCTGCTAAAGCAGCAAGCCCACCTAAAAGAGAAACAAGAGGGTCTAAACGTCAAACGACGACTGCAAACCAGACAGACTGTGTCCATGAAGCAGATGTTTCTGAATCAGAATCTTGCTGTTCAGTGGCGTCGGACGTCCTGGTGCGGTCAACAACAAGGAGCAGGAGGAGTACAGCAGGCAGAGAGAGACCTAAAGCTGCGGGACAGGAGATGTCTGAAGAAGAGTCTTGTTCTTCAGCACCTGCTAGCAAACCCCGCAGATCCACAAGAAGCCAAAAGAAACCTGCCTCAGTTCCAACAGAGTCTACCACTTCACAAGACAATGATCAGTCTGAGGCAGATTCCTGCAGCTCTGTAGTATCTCTTTGCAAAGTTGGTGAAGCACGGATGATCACCAGGAGTCGCAGGAGGACTGCTGTTCTCCCTGAAGATGCTGACCCCTCTGAGGCTGATTCATGTTCCTCTGCAGTGTCTCCTCAGCAATCCACTGTCCGCAGGTCCACGCGCAACCGTGGAACAAAGCCCACTGAGCCAATCCCCATCCACTTGGATGAAAGTGAAGCTGAGGCTTCTGCTTCTTCTGCAGCCACTAAAACAAAAGAGAGCAAAGTGAAGTCTTCCAAAGAAGACCCGGTTTATGACTCTGAGGGATGTCGCTCTGGTCCTAGCACTAGTCCGCAGAGAACAGCCCATGGGGTTATTGCAGCTGATTCTGATTCCGAATCGACCTGCATTTCTCTTGATAGTCCTCGGTCTCTTAGGTTTAGGCTCACCCCTTCTAGTAGTCGAACTGGTTCAGCTAGCAGCAGCCATACTGTGCCTTCTTCCAGGACTAGAAGTCAAGTGAAGGTCACACAAAATGTGCCTTCAGTGGTTTCCATGGGTGAAAAACTAGACAGCAAGGAAGGTGAACTTGAGAAAGGACAGACTGAAATCCCAATGGATACGACATCTCCGTCAGTAAGTGCAGCTGCATGTGATAGGGAGGACAACGAGGACATGGATGAAGAAGAAACCAATAAAACTGTTATTATTGTTGAAGACCAAGAGTGTTCCATTTTGGAGAATGTTAAAGAGGACCTTACTCTAACCCTTGATGAGGAAGATGATGTCAGCAGTGCAAGTGCAGAGGCAAAAGAGAGTAAACAAGATATTAGCTCAGTTCGAGATGTCTCCATGTCTGACACTACTGAGAATACGGAAGAGAACAACAGCGCTGAAGTACAAGCAGAGACTGAGAAAAGTGTTAAGCTCATTGAGGAGTGTGAGAAGATTCCAGAGCCAGCCATGGAAAGTAAAGCTGAGTTTATGCAGGAGGCCCATGGGCTAGACGATCAGGCAAGTACTGTGGTAAAGGAACCTGAAAAAGGTGTTCATGTGACGGAAGAAGACGAACCAAATGTGATGGACAAACACGATACGGAAGACCATAAATGTTCTGATTCAGCAGAAACTGAGAAGAGTGTAAAGGTGGTTGATGAATCAGAAGAGAAAGTGGAGGCAATGGAGCAGTTGGTGGCTGATGATGTCACCACAGAAGTAGAAAAACAGAAACATTTGGAGCTGGAAGAGATGGGTGTAAGAGTTACTGAAGAGGCTGGGAAGCCTGAAGCAGAGAAGGTCCTAAATACGGCTGAAGATGTTTCTGTTAGCCAAAAAATAAGTGTAATATACAGGGATGCCGCTGGTCAAAAGGTTGAAGAAGAACAAGATATGGCGGTTGAAGAACACAGAGACATTCATGCTGGTCATCATGAATCTGAGCAGAATAAAGTAGAAGATGGGAGCCCAGTCCAGACAGCTGAGGAAGGACCTTCCTGTAGCTCAAACATTGAGACGAAGTCTGATAAAGGAATGGGAGGTTTGCTGGACAGCAGTGAGGATGAAGGAAGTGATGATGAAGGTCTCTCAGATGAGGGCTGCAGGGAGGATGCTGAGGACATGGAGAGTGAGAATGAAGCAATGTGCTCAACTGAGGTCCACTCAGGCACATCAGGGGAACCAGATTCACCACAGAATCATGGTCTGTTTGTTATTGATGCACGTCCTGGACTTCAGCCTAGTGAAAAGTATTACATTGATTCATCCCAAAAAGAAGAGCGCAGTGTTGATGGTGCTAAAGATGTTGAGGCTGAAGAGGACTTTGTTGATGAGGAGGGTGATGATGAAGACGAAGACGAAGACTCAAACGCTCTCTTCACTACCAGGAAGCCAGCACTGTACGGATATTTGTTTGTTTGTTTTTTTCTCCAATTGTGAGACTGAATCTTAACCTTTCCATATCTGTTTCAGGACATCGTTGTCCAGTGCCATTGATCCTGGTCTAAAAGTGAAGGAGCTTGGTGGATTATATATCAGTTTTGATGGCAGCAAACCAAAGTCTGTCTCCAACCACCTAAAGAAACTGAAGGACCAGAAGAATCAGGATGAGGTAAGTGTTAAATATATTATGAATATACTGCTAAAAAAAATAATAAAGGGAACACTTAAACAACACAATGTAACTTCAAGTCAATCACTGTCCACTTAGGAGACAACACTGATTCATAGTCTACACTCTCTCAGTGACAGTGGACAGTTTGATTTCAGACTTGAAGTTACATTGTGTTCCCTTTATTTTTTTGAGCAGTATATTTTTACTTCAGTGCTGTTTTCCAAGGGTCTTCTGATTAAATTGTTGTAGATAGACTGATTTTTAGGCTTGAGCCCCAGCTGTGCATTTAGTTGTTCTTGACTGGGACTTCTGATGGCATCCATGTCTTTATTGGCAGATAAAAATAACAGGATCCTTCTTTCTGATTTTGATGTTCCATTATAGGCATGCAGCATCAGTCTGTCAGGCATCTAAATACTTGTGGGAGATCTGAACTTGTTAGCTAACTCTGGGATGCACTGTTTGTTGGCAGAAAAAAATGTGTAAAAATGTGAAAGGGCTTCATGAGGTGTTGGGCCCACCACAATAGTCGTTCTTCTATGATGAGGAAAACACTTCTAGCCTGTAGGGGTTTACTTGTAACTGAATCTGGAGATAGTGAGGGGGGAAAATACAGTTTCAAAAAGACAAAGTTACATTTGTCAGCATACTGCTGCAACGAAATCCCGAAAATTTGACAGTACAGATTCAGACAGAAGCAAATATTCTGCCTTTTTTATTGCATGCAGATGAGACTTTCAGCTGTTTTATTTCATCTTTGCTTGTGTGTGTAAATGTCTTTATTTTGCTTCTGTAGTTGTTGAAGAACAGCGTGATTGTTGCTGACTTTGAAAAGAAAGATGCTGTACCACCATACAAAGAATCAAAACATGCTGCTAAACTGAAACGCAAGGTGAGCCCTAGGTAGTTTGTCAACCTATGAGAAACAACTATTTAAAAACCTTCGATTTATTGATGGTCTTCTCTACATACAACATGGCTTTTGTAGCCTGAATTATATTAATAAGACAAATTAGTCACATTTACAGACATTTTGAACTTTAATATGTAGGAAGAGAAAGCTAAGACCACAGGAGATGGCTGGTTCAACATGAAAGCCCCTGAATTAACAGAGGAAATGAAGAATGACCTCAAGGCACTAAAGATGCGATCAGCAATGGACCCAAAGCGCTTCTACAAGAAGAATGACCGAGAAGGATTTCCCAAATACTTCCAGGTGATTGCTTTTTATTTTCTTAAAGTATTCATCGCTGTTGTCTTGTTTATAGTTTGACAAAATCTATCAAAATAGATTGTATTTTACATTAATTACTTTGGTAGTGCTTTTTGTAGTAGTAGTTCTGTGGGACTGAAGTGATTAGAAGCTTGTTTCCGTTGTCTTAAATGAGTACTTGCTGTTCTTTAGGTTGGCACTGTGGTCGACAACCCAGCAGATTTCTACCATTCTCGAATCCCTAAAAAGGAGAGGAAGAGGACAATAGTAGAGGAATTGCTGGCTGATGCAGAGTTCAGAAGGTAATCTGTGTTTACTATTTTGGGTTTAAATATCAGTCTGCAGTAGCTTAGACTATGCACAATGTGATGTGCTGTACAGATAAAAGTAACAACTCTGTCCTGTTTTTCAGCTTTAACAAGAGGAAATACCAAGAAATCATGTCAGAAAGAGCAGCAGAGGCAGCTGGCAAGATGAATAAAAAGCATAAGTTTCATAAAAAGAAATAATGTAAGACCATTTTACCCCTTTTGTCGATCCTGAACTGTTTTATGTAAATATTATTCAGAATGTTGCACATTGTGTGCTGTATCAAGATGATGTTTTTTTTTTCTTTCAACCTTTTCTATATATTTTTAATTGAATTAACTGTTTTTAGCGTTCAAATGCTTTTTAGAGTGTGAGTAAAATAGCCAAAAAAGGAACTATATATATATTGGGGTCTAAAGTACCTCCCTGTATTTGTTTCCCTAACTGAAGAAGCTTGGTTTCTTTGCCAACAGTCTAGGAGGATGACAGCATGACGGAAGGTTTCACATTTTGTAAGACCACACAAAATTTACAGCTTACTGGATCTCCAATAAATCACGTAAAGCCATTTTTCTGTGCATATGTGTCATTTTTATCTGTTTAGAAATGGCATGGATATAATCCGATGGAAGATTTAGATAAAGTGTGGAATATCCACCATTGTCATTATGATGTAGCAAGGCCATTTTATTTTTCATGATTGTATGAACCTCATAGATGTACAGCTTGAGACATCAGGGTTTAGATTATGTATGCCAAATACATTTTTATGCAGAGCATCCAGTTCAGATTAGTCATGATGGCCAGATGCTTTGTGAGTCACTGTGACTGGGACTTGATGCTTTTCTGTACAGGTTCTTGTAGATTTTGCCAAGACTGTCCTCAAATACTGCTCTGTGGGACCTCCCAGTGTATTTGGCTGCTTTGTTGGTCCAGAATGTTCCGTTATCTAAATGAACAGATGGCTCTCCAGGAATAACCCTGCAACATGAACAACATGGGTTACAAGGTGCAGTTGATTCAACATTTAACTGATTAACAGTGATTTTATTTTTCTGCTGATAAGAGCTATAAGTAGACGGGAGCTGTTTAGCTTACATAAGCAGTTGATGTCCAGTCTTGGGGTGATGGATGACTCTGTTCATAGTGTGTAATGTCTACTGTGCAACAACCCACTCCATCAATAAATTAAAAATGAGAATTTTGCAAAGTATTGACATTTCTCAAATGACACGTCGAGTGTCATTACCTGATACTGGTAAGGCATGTCAGGCTGACCATATTTTATTCAGCGTTTTTTGCTTAGCATAAGTGTAGGGCCAATTTAGTCTCTCCTCACCCCTGCAGGATCCGTGCAAACCTTTTGCTTGTCTTGTCCTTTTAGAGGCGTGTTTTTAACACTAGACGATATCAGTTGCAGCTCTGGCTTGGGATTCATTATAATTATGCCTTGACTAATTATGCAGTGACGGCTCGGAAGTAGTTTTATCATACGCCTTATGTTTTATTACTGGTGATAAATTTCACACCCACTGGTGTGAATGTCATATGATAAAGCACAACAGGCTTATCACGTCACCAATAGGAAAAGTCGTTGGTACACTTGTAATTCACAGTGCCGATAAAAAGTATTCACACCCTTCAACTTTTTTCCACGTTCTGGGTTAGCGTCAAGCACACAAAATGGGGCTTTTCCCTTCATCTAATCCCCATTCATCTATTAGAAAGCACATCTGGAAGGATGCATTAACTTTATTTGCCAGGAAAAAATGTCTAGATATAAGGTTTGTTACTGTTTTGCATCTTTTATTCTCCTAAATTTAGACAAGATTCTCAACTAGGCCACTTCAAGACCTTCAGCATTTTGGTGTGACACAGGTTTATACAGTCACTGTGAATGCCTTTGGTCCATACCTTTTTTTTTTTTAACCCACCCGACAGTATGCAAAGCATTTCTTTTAGCTATCAATACAGTAATGCTTAAAACAATGAATTGTGGACATTTTCAAAGTAGGTGCACGACCTTTACTATGATAAAGACAAAATCTTGTTGCACTGAAACATGAACTACCACCATTCTCACTCAAATTCCTGAAGCTCCTGATTCACCTTCTCCTTGTTTGAGGATTCCGTCCAGAAGAATATATTTTAAAGAACGATCTATGTATTCGTTTTTACACCTTTAAAATAAACTCTTTAGGCAACACTACACAATGATCTGTACTCCTTTTTTGAAATAAATTTGTGATTAATTGTTAAAACAACTTCAAATAAACATACAACTTACTCTCAAAACCTTGCTTATTTAAATGCTTTTCGTGTTGTTATACAGAGCGTTTGTGTAATTTAGTTGTTACAAAAACTGATTCTAGATCAACAACCATGTTCCTGAGGCCGTATGTGAAAACAGATCTTTGTTTTCTAAAGATGGCTGCCCACAGCATTCAGCTACATTATATTTTGCTCATTTTTATGTCACAGTAAATCATACTGTGCCTTAAAGTCACTGAAAAATCCACACCATTTCAGAAAACCTCCAACGTGTTTGGGGAAACAATCTGGGTGACTTCTAGTGTTTGCTGCCAGTGTTAACCTTGCAGCTTTTATAAGAAACTAAAGTAGAAGTAGAACAATTGATACCAAATATCTAGTAAAGAAAATTAGTCTTTTGCTCTATTATCCTTTAAATGCAATTACAAAATAATTATGTTACATAAAAGCATAATGTATTTGGTGATGAATATGTTTACCTGTCAGGTTGTATTTGGTTGTCAAACAAGTCATCAGAGGAGAGAACAGGTGCATTCTGCCCAGATTTTCTATCTTCGCTCTTTTCTTCCTGCAAAAAAAAGATACAAACGTGATGTACTACTAATTCTGCTGTTTTCTCTGCATGAAGAACTTGTTTTACTAACCTTATAAGCCATCACCTTTTATTCATGATGAAATGGATTATGAAAGTGTTGTGACCAGTGCTAAGAATCTAAAGCTAAGTAGTAGATTCACATTAGGCAAATACAGAATGAGGGGGGGTAAGACACTCTTTAAAAGTGGATCCTTTTGGCAGCTTGATTAATACTCAAAGTAAATCCTCCATATTTCCTCTCTTTAGTTTGGAGCGGATTACACGTTTTCCTGTTTTGCTTGGCAGGCAGCTGTGCCGCTGTGGCACCTTCCGTGTTTCTGTTTAGTATCAGAAAAGATGAGCCTGTAAAGACAGCTTTCCACCAGCAGACCTCCCTCCCACTGAAAACACACACACATGCTCGCTCGCTCTTTTAATTTCAGGGAGGATTTGGAGGGGTTTTAGAGTAATTAGCACGCTTTTTCTTTGGTTTCAACACCGTGTTCCAGCTACTGAAATGTGGGAGGTGACGCTTTTTAACAGAAAATGTTTCAACAGTTCTTGAGCTGGAACTCCATAAGACAAGGCATTCAAGAGGGTATAAAAGACGAAAATGCATGAATAAGCTCATAATGTGATTATTGCATTCATTTGCTAGGAAAAATGTTACACTGGTTCACGTATCAGCATCTTTTATCAATCAGTTAATTATTGCTGGCATCCTGAATGTTGTCTTTTTTAGCAGTTCATTAAGTCTGTTATTTCTCTGACAAACATCCATATAAATGCATAATCAAATGTTTAACTAAACATGTTTATGAAATTCATGAGAACTGAAAGTGAAGTAAAAAAAAAAGTAAACTTATAATAGTCAAATAAGAAGATTGGTGTGGGGCACAAATATATAGGTCAACAGCAGTTTCACTAAGTGTTCTCTACACTTTGGAAGAAATTATGGGATGCAACTTACAAATGAGAGCTTGCGAGTAGCGTGAGTGCTTAAGAGCCTCTGGACGCGGCTGTGGATCTCCTCCCACTGTGAGGGACTGGAGGGGCTATGAAACCTGGATAATAAAAGCATTACTTTTATTTTTTAATATAAATTCCACACGACTACTACTAATAAAAACAATAATTATTTACAGTACACTTTTTTATACAGGTAGTGGCTCAAAGCGTTTTACAGACAGATATGTGACCATTGAATTTAGTGACTCTTTTATTATTACTATTACAAAACAAAAAAATCTACCAAATGATGAGGATGATGTCCTGTGTTTTCATTAAAATCTGCATTTTGTACAAGTTATGAAGGACATACTTTATAATATTGTGCAATATTATGTATTGCATGCTACTGTTTTGTTAGGAAGCCGAGTAAAGACAGCATTACATTACTTAGTCTGCTTGTCACGTACATGTTTACCTCAATCACTTTAGAAAATAAAAAAACAAACATGAACAGTATTTCTTGAATGATATAAAGCTACTTTGGTAGAGTCTTGTAGTGCACCCTACAAAGTTGAATATGAGATTAAGCTTTATTCTGATATTCTGCATTTGCCCTAATGCAATTCCATGTTTGAACACTAGTCTGTGCTGCGTCCTTTAAAGTGGAACATAAGGCTGGAAAATAAAGATGGAAGTTTCATTCAAGTTCCATGAAGTTGAAATAAATTCATGATTATCAATGAACAGTGTTCATCTTGTGTAGCTAACACTGTCTACACAAACAGATTAAAAACCTGGATAGTATGAAGAGAAAATATAGTAAGATGCATGGCATGCACGTTTGAGTCTGCTATATCAATGCTTTAATGCAGACGGATAAAAAAAGAACTTTGCTATTACCACAAAAAAAATCTCAAAATGCCATCTTCTCAAAAGATTTTTAAAAGACATGATCAGGGACAGAGTTTGAGGTGACACTGGCACTAGAACCTCTTATTATACTTAAGAAAAAAACATTTGTATGAGAGGTTGAAGTTTTTTATCTTTAATGGACCTAATGTGGGCTGTACTTCAGACAGTTAGCTGGGCCAAATGATTAGCACACGAGAATCAAACAAGTGCAGAGAGGACAGACTGAACTTCACAAGGCATCATTTCTCCTCCCATCAAAGACTTCCAAAAGACGTGCCTGATCTCTTATTGTCTGAATCTACCCAGTCGGCCTTAATCTGCAGCCCTCTGACTCTGGTCATGCTTTCAATCCAGACAAAAGTATCATACATTTCCTACTATTTACTCTCCAATTTACTCTTTGGTTTAAAATTGTCTATTGATTTTAAATGTTTGCTCCTGTCCCTGCGGGAGAGGAGAGAAAAAAAAAGAGGTGGAGAGACCGGCAAACAAACAAACATTTGCCGGTTTAGCAGGCTGTTGTTCAGATCAATGACAAGGGTCTCTCAGAATGTATTAAACTGTGCGTCAGGTCAGATGCATTAGATCTTGCTGAAACACAATCAATACCTTTTCCCCTTGTTTTCTCAGGGATCTTTGTCTTTTTCTTTTAAGTAATGAACAAACATGACCAGACATCAGATTTTGTCATTTGAAGCTGTGTGTGTGTTGAGGGGGTGAGGATTCATCTCACGTCATCTGAGGTCAAAATATAAATTGAGAGCCGGGCTCGGTTTTATTTAGCTTTGCTCTTATGAGCTTCACATTTAGTCAATATCACATAATTGGAAATTCATAGGGGACATGCCATAAGCCAGATCGTTCAATTTTATTGCTATCTATATGTAGAAAATAAGAAAGATTTTAAGAAGGGCGGAGATACCGCCGAACTACAGGTTTTGTTTGAGATTAAATGACAATGAATTGTTTGAGCCTGATTAAATGAACACATATGAAGCATATGTGAAACATGGTTTTCTGAAAGTTTTGAAAAATAAATTTATTTGAAAGAACTATTATTGACTACCTAATGGTTAAACAAATGGAGGAGAGAACAACCTGGGAAACAAGCGAATAATAAGCTCTACTATGCAGTGCATTTAGCTGTCCTCAATAGCAGTCCATCACTTTCAATGCTTGAGGCTTCAGAACATGTCAGCATAACACTGTGCTTACAAAAGACAATCAAAAACTCCAGAAATGTCTCAGTCATCAACTCACTGTAGAAGCACTCACTGTAGAAGCATGGACTTAAGGTTATAACAACAGCAACATAATACTGAAGTTTGAAAAGAAAAAGGAAAGGAAGGGTTTCTAGTTTGCCATCTTTCACAGAAACCACAAAACGTGTTTTAAGTTAAAAGAATAACTTTTCTGTAGTGTATTTAACATATTCATGCTTCTGTGACATACTGATACTGATCTTTCAATTCTGGAGAGCTGAACAGATATTTATATAGAACAATTACTATGTAATTATGTAATTAGACCACATAAAATCAGAATTACAAGTCAAATTAACACTGAAAATATATTTATTATTATACCCCTAACAGCCTTAGCATGGTTATGAAGCTGATGCTTGTCTCTTACCTTTCTCTGAGTGAGGAGCGGGTTAGCAGTGGACTCTGGTCTCTGTGACTACTGGGCAGAGGGGTGGAGTGGTCAGTAGGAGTTCTCCTCTGAGAGGGACTTTGGTATTTAGCCCCAGAGGACATGAGACGCGCATCCACAGAATTACTTCTTGCCTGGAGGTGGGTTAAGTGTTATGTTAGCCCATATAAAATTAGCATGTGGTTTAACTGATTATAACTCAACTTCTGTAACTTACTTTAGAAGGCTTTGTCCTGAAACTTCCATTAAGCTCAGGATCTAAGAGTAAAGGAAGAATTATGAAGTGAAGACAACAAAATGTCAATAAAATGATGTGCATCAAAAACGTTCCTAATTAATGGCACTGACCAATTAAAGGTTATTTAAACATACATTTATAATTTGTTGACATAAAAAATCAATTATTTGTTGACTTGGGTTTTCAAGTTAGCCATGTGTAGTTCGGGATTAATAAAAAAATGTAAATACCTTGTGTAAAATTTTTACTGGTGCCAGTTTAGTGACTGATACTAGATTTAGCAACTTTTCTGACCATATTAGTATCAAATAGTTGGTAGTTCACAAGGACCTAATCACAGAAAGTTGCCAAAACTACCCCATGAGCAACAGTGCCAGAGGAGCAAATGACCAAACTTACTGCATCCCAAACTGTTTACTACCACTAAAACTAGTACAGGGGGTCCTCAAGTTACGCTGGAGATCCGTTCCTAGGACAGTGATGTAACCTGAATTTGGGTGCAAGTCGATAACCTGTCTTAACACAGTTGTAAAGTCTTGAACCTAAAAACACAACTAAGTCACAGAAAAAGGAAAAGGACATAAATATACTGAACAATGTACTGTCGTAAACTCGAAACATCACATATTGAGACCCTTGTAACTCAAGGACCCCCTTTTCTTAAGTTTTATCTACAGAGTATTTATCTACTTTCCACAGTAAACAGCTAGCAACACTAATACTGTAAGTTTTTGATCATGTTACCTGAGAGAATATCAGGGAAAAAGTGACTGTTTGCAGGTTATAGAAAAGCCAAATGGAAATATTTACAGCTGATTTTGATTACTGCTGAATACAGATAAATGTATATTCTGTACATCTGAATCATGATTCAATTTGGGGAAAAAAAAACAATTTTAAACGAATGTAAGATGTACAGAACGTATAGAAAACAGAGTGTGTTATGTTTCCTAATTTACAAAATTGTTGCCAATGTGAGATGAAAATCCAGCTGTACCACAGCACTAACAATGTTTCTTGCACTGTTAGTTCAATTCAGCAACAGGCCTTTTCAGCACATCCACGGCTTACTACT
>JBBPCW010000014.1:9472792-9483969 GCA_037974425.1 Phenacogrammus interruptus | reverse complement strand
TGTCATTAGACCACACCCCTTCTCATTACAGAGATGCACATCACCTAATATGCTTAATTGGTAGTAGGCTTTCGAGCCTATACAGCTTGAAGTAAGACAACATGCATAAAGAGGATGATGTGGACAAAATACTCATTTGCCTAATAATTCTGCACTCCCTGTATAGCACCAAATTCTTCTTCTGCATTTAACCCATTCACCAAGTGAAGCAGTGGGCAGCCAGGAACACAGCGCCCGGGAGCAGCGTGTAGGGGCGGTACCTTGCTCAAGGGCACCGCAGTGGTGATACCATCCTGGGATTCAAACCCACAAACTTCTGATCATAGGGGTAGTTTTTATAGAAGCTACTAAATAAAAAGTCTTAAGATTAATAATTGAATAATGTGCGTAAGAGATATCACCGCTTTGCACAATCTTACCTTGGTGAACACCATCTTTTCGTGAAGCAGCAGAGGAAAAACAGAGGGTACACGTTTTGTTTTGTGGTACTGTCCCATCATCAGGACAGTAAGGTAAATGTCCTCTCGGGAGCCTAACAGGACGCCTGGACATGTAATCTGCGGGAAGAGAAGTCCATGTGACTTAAAACCCTTCCGATACTACACGAGTAAAATGAGCTAAGTTAATATTTTCAGCCAAAACTGCATGCTAACCACAGAACCGACCACTGTTTACATGGACACACTTTAATTATCAACATCCGTTAGCTCCGTTAGCTAGCTGATTTCAGCACTTGTCGCTTGGGAGCAAATAAACACAGAAACCGGACAAAGAAAGACAGCCTGGTCGAAGAAAGTGCTAATTCTTGAGGGTACTTGAACTTACAGCGTGGAGTTTGAGTTCTACAGTACATTTCAGAGCCCTTTTCCGTACTCTGGAGGGTGCAGGCTGGTCGAGCTGTGTTCCTCCTCCCATCTTTAACTCTCCGTCGCTATAGAAACAGCCCGCGCGTGGGTTAAAAGTTTAGAACCATTTGAAAAGAACGGTCACGTGATCTCCAGTGAATGTCCCCTACGCCCTACATTGTACACTACATGGACAAAAGTATTGGGACGCTAATTGCATACAAATACAGACTTTAACTTTTGGAAACTTTCTGTGGGGATTTGTGCTGCAGAGCATTTATGAAATCAGGCACTGATAAGACAAGAAGGCCTGGCTCGCAGTCTTCGTTGCTGTTCATCCTAAAGATATTGGATGGTGTTGAGGTCAGGGCTCTGTGTGGGCCAGTCAAGTCCTTCCGCACCAATCTCATCCAACCATGTCTTTATGGAGCTTGCTTTGTGCACTGGGACACAGTCATGCTGGAACAGAAAAGGGTCTTCCCCAATCTACCTTCACAAATTTGGAATCATGGTGTATTTGGTACGCTGAAGCATTATCATTAAGACTGGGGGGCCCTAGACCAAACCCTGAAAAACAGGTGTATCCCAATACTTTTGTCCACATAGTGTGTGAAAGAATGAAAGAAATAATAAACTCATTTGGAAATGTCAAGGGAAGACATCTAACAATCAGGAAACTGTTAACTTCCCACAATCAGTTTGCAAAAAATGATAATAATAATTCACTGGTGTTCACTATGCAGTCTCCAAGACCATACATTTCATAGATAAAAAGTTAAAGTAGGTAAAAGTTAGCTAGCAACTGAATGTGGTTTACAAATCCTAGATCCTAGTTAACCACAAATATTTTTTATTTTTCATTAGAACTACAAGCTTTATAATTTATAGTGACAGAAAAAACAGACATACCTGCACTGTGGGGTGGGGGCGGGGTGGTGTTGAAGGGGCTGATAGCCCTAGGTAAACGTCTATCCCACTTTTGGCAAGAAACTGCCCTGGAAACCTATGATATACTGAGAAGCATGATGTTACAGAACCCTGTATGAATGATTGCTGAACATAGCTGTGGTTTATAAAGCCCTGGTTTACTAAACAAGGCTATTTTATTCTGCACTCCGGAAGCTAAATGTGACTCTAAAGTCTTCTGAGACAGCAGTGAGGTTTATGCCTGAAGAAACCTGATGGTGTATGCACAATGCCAAGAAACTGGGGCTTAAAAATAGAACTTGACAATGTGTGTGTTGTGGAGGGGGGATTAACAATTTACAGCTGCATGAGGACAATTAGGCCGTGATGAGCCCGGTTTACTGATGCAAGCGAAAGGGAGTAATGGGTCGAGATACAGGTAAAAAATGACAGCACAGTGGGGAGGTGAGGTGCAAAGCAGCTTTTATGTGTTAGTGTGTGTTTGTATGTGTGTGTGTGTGTGAGAGAGAGTGAGAGTGAATACAGGGGGTGTGTATAAGAATCCGTAGATGGATGTGTTTTCTCATTCGCATTAGCTCTCTCCATCTTCTCGTCTACCATGTAAAATGTGAGTCATTTGTTTATGCTGGTTCTGACTGATTGCCTCACTTATTCCGAATGACTGGCCTGAAAAATACATGCTGCTCTTCACGCCACTCTTGACTGATAGTCTGAGCCATCCTGCCTCAGCCCTGAGAAACAGAGCGAGTGAACGCAGGAGAGACTGTAAGCACATTGTGGAGATTCAGAAATTGTAGTGTGTATGTAATGTATGGTGTGATAATACGGCGGATCCGAGTGTCAATCTGTTGATGGTTACCACCCCTAAATAATGAAGTTCACACAGAAATAAAAAAGACTGATTCTGCGACAGAATATTCAAAACTATATTTGAACAAAAGCACTTAGTAATGCATTGCAAATAAAAGGGGAAAAAAACATCGGATAAAGCCAGCAAATACAATTCTTAAATACAAAAAACCATCAGAAATCACATTCATCTTATGAAAAACAATCTTAATGCATTCAGACAAGCGAGACAAGTAGGAGAGAATAAAGGTAAACTCAAAACACCGCACTCTGAAGAGAATGCATGCAATCACTTTATAAGAAGTGTAACTGAATGATCTCCTGTGAAGATAAGAGGCAACTGCAAAAGCAAGGCAAAGCACACTGCTGTTGGTATTTCAAAAAGACAAGAAAAGGCAAATCAAAACAATCATTATCTTTCAATGCCTGATGTCTGAAGTAATAAAGTATTTGAGTAGACACTTCAAAACACTGCTGATCCCAAGTGTGTCGTCATGTGGTCTAGAAACAGTTTGTTAATAATGGTGAACTTTTTGTCCTTCAAAGTGTCCATGTCCTGAGAGTCTATAAGCGCTGGGAACCTGGGCCAGGGAACCTGCCTTACATTGTCTTTCAGTAGTCTCTGCCTCCTTGGAGTCTTCTCTCCCTTTTTTCTCCAGTCTGATTCTTTCCATTTCCAGCATTATTCCCCTGGCGACCAGGAGGTACAGCATCAACACTGTTGATAGAATGAAAGGCTTTAATGACATTCAGGAGACAAAACTGTATTTTGGTCAAATCTGGTAGCTCACATTCATTTCTGGCAACTCACAGAATACATTGTTTTTTGTCTATCTGGGACAGGGACTGCTGAAGGTTAATAGACATATTTTTATAATTCAGTCTATAAAAATATGCCTCCAGATCCAACCCATCAATGCTCTGGCCACAATTCTGTGGCGAGCCTGTACAAGCTTTACAATAGCAGAACACTTCTTAAACTTAATGAGAAAGCATTTTGTTTTTGTCAAAGTAACTTTCAAATCATATTTATTGTGTGTGGTTGTAAAAGGCACTCTGATGGAATAGATCAGATATTATTGTTAATATGACGTCAACACAGTCCATGGCATGCCATTCAAAACTGGAAAATCAATGTTATGTAGCAGCTCTAAGCAAAGATTGCTACAGTTTCTTGTTAGGTTGAATGAAATAATAAGCTAATGAGAGGCCATGTTTTACAGTGAGTTTTTACAATGTATCGTGTCATGCCTAAAACACCCTAATTCATGGTTAAATCTCTTCAACACTTGGCCTTAATTGGCTTATTGCCTTTCAAAATCAGAGACAACATGCGATATGACAAAACACACACAAATGGAATTCATTTATATTGATAATTGTAATGAAAATACATTTCACCATATATGTAATATGTTTAGCAAAGCATGCATGGATGGCTGAAGGAAAAGGCTGAAGACCAGCAACTAATACAACAACTCATGGAACTTAAATACACAACAGACTCAGACGGAAAACAATCATTTAACATAACTTACACTAAACAAACACCAGCTGTGACCAATACTTGGACAAGACAATGTGATATAACCCCACATACAAAAAACATAACAATGGCGGCGTCGACCATGACATGGTGTTTGTGCATCTGCTAAGTTGCTCAGCCAAGCTCGAGAAAAAAGAGTCTATCCTACCAGTCTACCAGTCACAGGTTAATACAAAAAACATACAATGAGAAAAAAACATTTTCTCCTAAGATAATATGGAATGAAAGTACGTACCTGTTAATATGACTTGTTAATTTATTCTCTTCAATCAGGTGGTTTAGTTTATAGTAATCCAGGAATGTCCTTGCAACATTTCTTCCCAGCTTCATATCTGCGGTGAGCAGGTTAAGGCAACAGGCCTTTCTTGCCATTACTGTCACTCACATTTCAGCACAGCTGCCTTGACACAGCAGCCCGATATGTTGCACAAAATTATTACTTTTCTGTAATGAGAAAACAAACTTAAACTCAACCCCCAAATGGATTTGCCATGCTCTGATATTGGCTGCATTTCGAAATATTGCCACCGCCATGCAGAGGAGACAATTCTGTTCTTTCCTGACATTTAAAAGTGAAATCTCCTTAGGCCCACTTCTACAGACTATCTTTGTGTGTTGAAAGACCCCATAAATGGCAAGGCAATATCGCCTTGCCTCCCAGGCCCTGCTACTGTTACAATGCCAAATTCTTCCGAGCTTCTAAATCTCCGCTCGGCTGCTATGCCATTAATTGAAATATAAATTAATAAATAAAAGCCCAATTTCCAGTCTTCCAGAACCAACACAACCATTTGCAGTAAATAACTGGCCAATACCCAGCAGAGCAATGCAGAGAGTAAATAACCAGGACAGCGCAGCCAGCAGTCGGCTGCTAGTGAGTGTAAATCAGCCGCATTTCAGTCAAGTCAGCCACAAGAACAAATAAATAAATAAATAAATAAAATCAGCATCTCATTGATGCAGTTACTCACAGTCAGGGCTTTATTTAAATTCATACAACCACTCTGCACTGCAGGCCCTGCTCCATTCCGCCTCCACCACGACCACATTACAGAACACATCTATTACCCAAAGCACTCTATCATAATGCTGGGAAGCCTTTTACAGTGATGTTGCATGGGTGCCAATCTACAAATGCTGAGAGGCAAACAAAGAAACATTATGAGATAAAACAACACTTTCTCTCTCTACATTTAAGTGCCATGGTCAGCTATATGACAGCATGGCACAGGGCAAAGATAGCTAGAGTTTACAGATGATATGGATATAACAATATTTGTATTGACTGTATGTAATGCCAAATAGGCCGCAGTGGTGGAAAGACTGCTCTGCTCTGCTTTTTGTGTATACTTAATATATACTGTATGTATTTATAAGGAAAGGTAGGTGTGACCAACTCCCTGCGTAAACACCTGCTTTGTGGGCTTGGGTAAGAAATGAGAATGTTGGGTAATACAAAACAAAACAAAAGCAGTTCAACAATCAATTAGACAAAGGAAAAACATATGGCCAAACTAGAATCCTACATTTTACAGAAAACACATTAAGTTATATAATCTTTTATGATACATAATCTTCTAATGTACACATAGTATAGTAAATATGCATGTGCTATAGTGCCTTACAGCTATTTTATTTTGAATCTCTGCTTAGTTTAGTTGATGTAAAGCCATTCGTAGTGGTTTGAGGTGAACTGGTTCATTGTAAAAAAAAAACAACTTCTGATCCTGAAAAGCTAAATTAATGAATGAGATATATTTTCAAATGTTTCTTTAAAGTTTGTACAGAACTTGGCTGCCTAATAAAAGATGGAAATGATCTCCACAGTTTGAGGGCTAATAACAGGCTACTCCTATTTTTCTGTTCTTTATGGAGGACATTTGCAGAAGGCCAGCATCTAAATACATGTGTTACAACAGACAGCGATTTGGGTATTCAGGCGCTTTAGATCCTTAAAACCATGTAAAAAAACTTCAAAATCTATCAAGAAATAATACATGTAGCAGTGCAGTTATTTTAAAACAGGAGTGATATGAGCTCTCTTTTTTCTGGGACTCAGGCTGCTGCATTCCGCATTGCATGATGTAGTGTTTTCTTAAGAAGACCAGTAAATGCAACATCTGACACAATGATAAACACAATTGGTAAGTCTTGATCTTCAGAACAAATGGAAAATTAATCTCATGTTTTATCACCTAGAGGTAACAAAGAGCAAAGCTAAGACCTTTCAATTGAACCTTGAGGGACTCCACAAGAAATTTACAATTTTTTTATGATTTCCCTGCCAAACCAAAAACTATCTGCCAATAAAGTATAACCATGTGCCCAAGAGACACTAAGTAATTCTAGCTCTTCAGTGGATACTATTTTTAGCTAATAAAACTTTCTCTTTGTCATGAATGTATCGCAATATGTGGGATTCAAGCTAAAACTTTATATACTACTTACTATTATAGTTCAGTTTAAAAGGAATTCAAGTCTGGTTCCTATCACAAATGAGTAGAACAGCTCTTTAGAGCATTATACATCAAATAATCTGAGTGAATAATCTTAATGATTGATTTTGCAGAAATGTCGAATATTCATGGAAACTGTTCTTTAACCTTGAAATAACACAGCTGTTTCATAACAGTTGCCAACTAATTTATATTACTCACTGAATAATAAGTCTTTAAATTAACTACTGAAGTGTGCAGTTTAAGGGTTTAAGGCCTGATGAGCCATGATAACAAACAAAACAATATGGTCCTCTATGAGGTTTAAAGGTATGCTTGTCTGTTGAAGGACTGCGATGATAAATTGAGACAGAGATGTAATGTTTCACCTTTAGCTGTCAGTTGGTTGTTGATGTCCAGATATGACATGTCAGACTGTCAAAGTTCTGTGATTGAAACAAGACCCCTGGAAGAAAAACAAGGTAAAAAAAAAAAGTGATCCAGCCATTTTTTATTTTTTATTTTCCAATTTCTTCCAACAGTCAAAAATTACCCAGGCCACATAAATCCAAAGTCTTATGGCTTGAATCCTATTATCCAGAGCTTTTAACTGGAAAACAATCCATTCTAGGCTAGAATGGCTTGTCTGGGTCCATCATGAATTTGTGTCATGTAAAGCACATACGCACACACACACACACACACACACATTCATGTGTGAACACACATGTACACACACACCCTCTCTGCAAAATATGATGCCGCTGACTAAATGACGTTTCTAGCCACGGTCCGCTCTGATTTACTATGACACCATTGTGTGATTCATTTCTGACACCATTTCCAAATATACGACAACAATTTTTCAGCTAAATAAAAAGGCGAGACAAGTTGCTCAACCTATTGGGCACAACATGACCTTCATTAGAAGAGAGGGCATGGCGTCTGCCTTTGATCTACACCATTCTGGCTCTGAAAGCCAGCAGCGTCCTCATCTTTCCCTCCTGCTTTCTGTAGCCCAGCCAGCCGGCTGCAGACTGTGGAGTCATCGCAGGCTCCATCCTTCACCCAGCAGGCTGATGGGAACTCTCTCCATGACTCCAGCGCCTGTCTTCACACCCCATCTGGCCGGGGCTGCAACCTCTGCAGCCCTCCAAAAACAACAAGCGCTATTTTTGGATGCCAGGAGGAGAGCGTGCCAAGGTTTACTTTTTGAAGGCAGTGCAGACGTGCCACGACATAGAATGCCAGAATGCGGTGTTTAAGTCTCAGATCATATCATGATCAGTTTCTATAGGAGGAGAAAGGACAACTAAAGAAGTCTGACCCATTTGATAGTTAAGGCCCCTTTTTGTACCGGCAATGGCGTTAGTGTTCTGAGATCTGGCGACGGATTGAAGCGACTATGCCAAATCAGGCTCATCCTTGACATTTTTTTGCCATGACCTCAGGAAAAAGTTTGCGCTTCCTCTTGATCAACAGAAACTCCATCAGCGCTTTGTGTTTGTGTGTGTGCTCTGGGCGGCGACAGAAATAGCCCGAAAGCCTGCCGCGTGCAGATGGCCTCTCAGCTTGTGATGTCACATCGTGCACATCCAGACCAGGAAGAGGGTGATGGACGGCCCAATGAGGAAGAGGAGAAGACTTCATTGGCATCGCTGCTGTGAGCGGGACTCTCCTGAGCTCTGATTGGCTGCTGGCCTCGTGCCAACAGCAACCGTGGCTGCTGGAATGGGCCGGTGAGCAGCGGGGAGTGGGGCAGTGATGCCAGAACATGAAAACACATGCGCCGTGGAGGGGTGGAAGTTTCCAAAACATTCAGCATCCCCCGCAGGAACGCGAGGTGAGAAGCATTGCATAATCACGAGTCAGAAGGATGGGCATCCCAGACTCGGAGCGAAGCAGCACACAGCGGAGGGCCATGTGCGTCATCCTGCAGCCCTGAGATTCACCTTTAACAGTCGGGCTGGAGAAGGGCAAAGAGCTTGTTTGTGACAACCCAGGGAGGGGGAGAGATATGATAGATTACAAGAACAAGCATGTGTTTATAACAAAAAGATAAAGATCAGCATTGTGAGCAAGCTCTTTTCACACCACCTATCAGGAGAGATACACAAAGAGGACACAATCTTTATTCAAACTCTTTTATACTGCCTAAGTACCTGTGAGGCTTTGTTAACCCTCGTAGGTTCCTAAAGCATGGGCGTCAGTTTGTTTTGAAAATTCCTTACGAAGATAGGTTGGACAGAAATAATTTTGTTGACTGTTGCTATGGCTGCTTTATCATATTCAACTAACTAAAGGCTTTTAAAAAGTGGTGGGGATGAAATAGGCCATGACAAGAAGTTACCCCACTCTAAATGATCCCATTGCCCCAAAGACATGTATGCTTTAAACGTCTCGTCTTACATTCTGCTTAATTACTTCTCAGACATCGCTCATTAAATGCAAGCAGAGAAGACCTTTCAGTTAAAACAGATTGGCAACTGGAAATTCTTAGCTATGTGTAGGCCTATCAGCTTTAGTCTATTAATGTAGAGCTCAGTGCAGAATTATATGCATTACACACATTTCCAAGATATATTATAGGTAGTAAAGTGCAGATTCGAAACTTTTACTGGACCACCCTTTCAGAAAGCATCCTTTCATTTCATTCCACTTAAAAATTTACACTCATCAGTCCATAAACATTCTCTCCATATCCAGATGTCCAGTTTCGGTGCTCCCGGGCAAAAGCTTCCTTTTCTCAGTAACGGTGTCTTTAACATTAGTCACCATTTCAGACCCACAGTGTTAAGTTATTTTCTCACAGTGGAAAGACCTTTTGGTGGACTACAAGGTCTAGTCCCAGTTGCTAGGAGTCCCACTTAGCTTATACACAGGTTTTTTTCATTCATATTCACTTATTATGTAACTCTTTCTAACGTAAGTGGACTATCTCCTGGCTAACCTACCACTTGGCTTCCATGGGTTTGAATGGAGATGAAAGGGTGGTCTCCTGTATTTTGTACTGTATTTTGTGACCAAACTTGTTTACCATCTGACTTTTATTAAACTAGCCTCAAGCCTGCTGATACAGAAAATAAATCAAAGGTTAACATACTGAATTCTTGTAATATGTGAAAACTGAATACATTTCAAAATGATAAGAACTATAATGAACCTCTATTGGTTCTCCATACCAAGGAACATTCTTCATTATGTTATGAACTATTTAAACAAACTGCAACATGCTTTTTCATTACATTACATCTCACTGGAATAATTTTTACTGACAAGTCAAATTTAATAGCTAGGAAATCCCAAGTGCTGACTCGTATTTAGAGTGAATGCCCCACCCCATACTATGGTGAAGGACAGGTTCACGCCGAATGGCAACACAGCCCCTTGTGCCACTGGTGCATGTGTTGTTTTTAATATTGTGTACACACCCTTGCTGGATCGATCGGGCATCTTTTGTTGCGACTCAAGGACGAGGCTCCACGGGGCCGATGAGACGAGAGGGAGACGGACGTTTCTACCGCTTGGCAAATGATTTGTTTATTGGCTTGTTTATCCTCACGCGCGTTCCCATACAGACAGACGGACAATGATGCCCCAATGACAAGGAACAAGACGCTGAGGTCTGGAGCTGGCCGCTGGCTAACAAGCAGACAAATTAGGGCGATCAGCATCATCAATACAGAGGAGTGACAGGCCTGTCACCAGGGTGTCACAAAGAGCCAATTAGCAATGCTAATTAAAACAGTAAACAGGAGAACACAAACGGGGCCAACGTCCTCCCCCTGCAGCTCCAAACTCACAGCCCAGCGTGCCTCCCCTCCTGTGGGATGAACAAGGGAGACGAATGAGTGAGCTCTCTAATGCTGGAGGACATTCGTTTTCACCTGTGTAGCTGGGACTATTCCACAGTACACGTCGCTAACTAGATTCTCTCTATGTGAGTTTGTCATCTCCCTTTAGCCTACATACCCACCAAAATTTGCACGACAAAGCAAGCGCATATCCATATGCATGTCCATCTGTTCCTGCTCTTCTACATCACCATTCAAAAGTTGGGAATAATTGTCATATTAATATTTGTGTTATTTTTTATACAATTTAAATATTATAAGCTGGGCTTCCACAGGATTTTTAGATGGTTGGAGCATTTGGGAAACTCTTCAATGATACATACTGCACCGTATTTACAATACGTTATCTGCATCATCTTAAAATATAGTGCAGCCTGGAGCATTACACACATTTTATAATCATTCTGGAGGTTTAGCAGCTTTCTACCTCTGTTTATCATTCTACACATGTCTAAGATGTCTTCATTATTTTTTAACAGCTTCTCAGCTTTTAAACTATGAATTATTTGAAACCTATGAAGTAGCACAAAACTAACCGAATTATTTCACACATTTACCTGCAACTAAGCTGGTTTTATATTTTATAGTTTTGAAAACACTGATTCCAGACTTTTATCTTTTATACAGTAGTACATTTCTGATGTTGTGTGCACACACACACACACACACACACACACACACACACACACACACACACACACACACACACACACACACACAC
>JBBPCW010000014.1:9365779-9380435 GCA_037974425.1 Phenacogrammus interruptus | reverse complement strand
GTTCTGGAGGACCGAATATATCCCATGATTCTGTACGGCAACTGCAAAAAACCACGTTTTGTTCCTCTCCTGCCTACTGCGCGATATCAGGAGGATTTTTAAAACAAGAACGTAAAGAATAGGGATCCATGTTTTCAGTGCAGAACTATAAATCAGGATGACACACGTGTAGACACACGTGTAAACATGCAGTAATACTGCCCCCATAGGTGAATACACCAAACTACAGATTGGGCGTCAGGCTGGCGTTAAACGGTGTCAGACTAACGCCAGTCGATCTTGCTGACTTCGATCAAGCGTCGCTACCAAACGCCACAAAAACGCCTATGGCATTCAGAGCGCGTTCGTTTCAAACGTCCGTGTGGACGAGGCCTTACTGTACACCTTTAAGGTATGCAAGTACGTATCTAATAAAATGGCCAGTAAGTGCCCTGACAGACTTGCAGAACAATACACTATCATGCCACTAGAATGTTTTAACCTAAATGGTTCTGTGTACTAGAATGGGGCTGCATGTTTCAGTATAACCAGCATAAGTAGGTTTGTTTACTTGATTTAGTGCAATGTGAAACAGCATAATTTTCTGTGATTTATCATGGTTAATCACACTGTTATATGCAAAAATCAAGAATTAATTCAAAAGTACTGGTTTATGCACAATAAGATTTGGTTTGCAAACACTTTAAACAAATAATGAGCTTTTTAACAACAGTCCTGCCTTTAACATAGTCACACAGCAGCAGCCCAGGACGGGCATTCGCGTAATATCTAGTTTGTTATAGAAAAAAAATGTACCCTCATGGGCACTGGAACCATTATAGCTTTATAACCATTATAATCCCCACCGAAACACAGCCGAGACGTAGAGCCTATTATTTGCCTATTTCTCATTATTATCAGTGTTATAAACTAACTATAAACTGCATAAACTTAAAGGGAGCACTTTTCTGCAGGATAGCATGAATCGGTAACAGTCTGATGTCGATTTGCATTGTGGTAGCATTTTTCGACAAGGCTGCATAAATCATCAGAACACTGGTGCCCACGGTCCAGAGCCATGACCACAACAATATATCAGGCACCTTCTGAGCAACAGACTCTGAACAGGTATCAGTAAAAATATTTTTCTTTTATCAGGGAGCAGCAGAAGCAGTCAGTATGTTCCGTAGCAAGTGTCCCTGTTAAAGTGAGCTTTCAAAAAAAAAAAAAAAATCATTTAAAAAAACTGTGTAAATGTGTGATAACATGTTAATATGCCCAGTTAATATACATATATTCCAGTAAAATTACTAGTTTTACTTAAGACTTACTCAAAAATTAACAAAACAGAACCTGCTCAAAGTTTACTAACAGAGCATCAAAAGCAGAAAATGAATCTCTAAATTACATTACAACAATGTCCACATGCGCTGTAGTGTCTGAATTTTCCATCAATTTAAGAAGCACTTGAAAATTAGATATTTAAATAACACATAACATGTGCATTGTTGTGGGCCCTTCAACAAGAGAGACTCTGGTATAATAAACATACGTTTAGGATCAGAGTCTCTAATTAGTGCTGAACCAAAAACCTTCAGTTTCAGAAATCTGTAGTTTGGATTGTGGAGAAAACCCAAAAAAGTTCAGCTTAATTAACTAACTTTCAGTGATCATGAGTTATATCACATGACCTATGAAAACCACACGAACAGCACCGCATCTAAAATCATTGAGCATAATAGCAATCTACAGGTTTTTTTTCAAGGTGTTATGTACCTGGTTTAGTTAACAGGCCTATCAATCATCCCAAACAAATGTTTTTAAATACTGAACACAGATCCTGACAGCGCAGAGCTATGTCAGACACGTCAGTCCTATTGCTGTTGAGAGTCAGGAAGGATGATGAGATCACCAATGTTTTGGGCAACACTGGGACATGATTTTAAAATGAGTCTACAAGTTATAACTAGGCTTTTACAAACTGATATCATTCAGGCTATAGTGACTAATATTTGTTCATGTAAAGCGTTATTATCTCAATTGCCGTCCCTAGCCTAAATCAGAAGTACTCCATTTCCCCACTTTCCCCTAAAACACATTCTTAATATCAGTGCAAAATCCATGTTAATCCAATCCCGATTTGTGCATGAATTCCAAATTAATCCAGCCCGCTGGCAGAAAAACAGTCTGCAGTTCACTACAAGAGCATACTTAGCAACAGTCAGTCTTGTACTGCAGGTGCACTTTACCTTTTTATGTCTGAGGGGCATTCTCTCTTCGCCAAAGTGGTTTTCTACTGCATGTCCAGCATTCCTGGTAGACATTTTAGGAATTTTCATCTTCTTTTGCATAATACTGTTCTCAAATTCCTCAATGCTATCTGGAAAAGGAGAAAAAATGTCAGTAGGAAATTTAAATTCTCCATCATGTACATGTCAGGTAATGAATAAAAATGTACAATTCATCTACTGACCTGACAAAGCATTACTATTAGCAAAGTAGTAAGAACTTAATAAACATTTGTATTTCTTGTCAGAGTAACTTGCTCTGATCCACTTCAACACTGTTTCAACCAGAGGTGGGTCATCACTACACACTTTTGTTACACACAGCCAGGTATAATTTTGAATGATTCATACTTAGCATCACCTTTACTACTACTTTATTTTGTAACTCAAAAAGAAGAATCAGCACCTACATCAGAGGTAGAATGTATTGAGTTTTCCTCTGGCACTTTTGAAGCCGTATTTTTATTATTTTTTTTGTTAAGGTATGTTTACTTCTAATTGTGTAATTATAAGTATCTCCTCTTCTACTTTTCCCCACCTCTGATTTCATCAAACTTAACAGTACAAAAAAAAAACTTGCTCAACCAAACTTGCCCCACCTTTTTGACTGCTGCTAACGAGATCAGACTGTGGTTCCGTTTTAACAACAGGGCCAGGCAGCATATGAGGATTAGTAATCTAGCTAAGTAGCCAGCTCGCCCCAGCAGACTGAGACTGCCAGGGAAAGGGTGGCATGGCTTGGTTTGACATGGCTTGGCTTGTGTCTGCCAGACAACCAGCCCAGTTTCTACACAACATTTGGCTTGTTATGCTTTTACAAACAACACTACAACTTCCTTAAGCCCTAGCCCTTTATCTGAAATACACACAACCCGAGGTTAACACAAACGACCCCCAAAGTCATTTATTTAAAGTAGGCATTTTCTGTGTAGCTCACGTTAGCATGCCTGCTAACTACACACCTAGCACCTTTAGCCCTGCTAACCTAGCTAGCAGCATCGCTGTTTCGAGACAAGCAGGTTTCTTCGTTAAAATAAAAGTTAACGTCGCCTTTTCTACAAGCTGGAGAGTTTAGAAACAAAATCCAGCCTTAAAAGAACATGTGTTTGGCAGCTTGTAGCTTTCAGACTGGCTAATGTAGGAGCTAGCAAGATAAAACCGACGTAAACAAGAGAGCAGGAGAAGGAGATCCTGTACCTTGTTGAGACAGGGAAGCCTTATCTCCACACCGCAGTGCCATGAGATTTCAGAGGAGAGCTTCAATACGAGCCCTTACTGATTAGTGAACGCAAGTCAGAAGAGAGGAGGTGGTAGTGGTGGTGGTGGTGGGGGTGTTAAAAATGAAATAAATAATCAAGAAAAAAAGCCTCCATGCGATCAGGCAACTTACCTGCGAGAGCGAGGACCTGAGCCTTGCTCGGCTGGCCTGTTCCATTCTCCTCACCTCTGACAACCAGATACACCTTCTGATGATCAAAATCTGTTTTGTGCCGAGGTCTGAAGTCTTTCACGCTTGACACTGGTAACGCGTAGCACATGTCGTCCTCAAAGAACCGCACGAAAGCATACATTATCTCTCTTTGGTCCAGCACTTTGGATAGGGTTGACAGTTTCCCTCTAAAAGAATTAAAATTATAAACACAAAGGGAAATGCCTCTGACATCGACTCGTCCTGCCTGGTCCACAGCGCCCCCCCCACAACTCTGTCTCTCGCTTAGACAGTACTAATCAAAACAGAAATTTGGAAGGCCACCCTATGAGCTGACTTTAATAAATTTCAGAAAAAAGAGTAGTAGTTGAATTAAATGAGTTATTGAATTAAACTGACAGATTGAACTAAAAGAGATGAGATAAGATAAGATAACACCTTTATTAGAAATGTGCAGTCCGTGTCCAGTGTAACTGTCTAAAAGATAGAAACTGAGTGCCATAGTATAAGGCCAGAAAACAAAGAGTTTCTTCACCTTTTCTGTGGGGATACCAAGCGGTGGAAGATAACCAGAAATATTTGCAGTGAGGTATGCCGACGATATGGTTTTTAGAGCTTTAAAAGTAAAGTAAAATGTGCAGGTAAATAGAACAGCTGTTATGGCGAGGATCAACACTGCTGCATTTTATTCAGATTGTACAGTTTTCTTATGAAGTACAGTAAGGAGCACAGTACAATAATCAGTTGTACTTTTGTACAGCAAAAGGTGTTGCTGTATTAAATGTAGCAATGAAAGTAATGGAACTCTATAAAGTCATTATATATTTTTGGATAGTAATAAATAGTAGAGTAGTCCAGATGCTGTCACCAGTATAACACTAACATTACATTATAAAAAAGAATTAATAACAATCTTAATGATTAAAAAGTAACAGAATCATGTGTACTAATAGAAATAAACTTATTTGAAAGTAATGTTGGTAAACTACCAAAGCCATAAAGAGTCATAGATCTTTTGTTTACAATGTTGTCCTATAAAAGTGAGCTATTTTAATTTGTTAAAAAGAGATTTGTTAAAGAGAGGAAACATGGAAATAGAGGTCTCCTCAGTTTAACAGGTTTAGATGTATATAGACAGTTCAATGTATTAAGGAAAATGAAGTAAAAAAAAAAAAAGAATAGTGGCCTTCTAGGGCTTCCAAATTAGTGAGGCACAAAGGTATCAAAACCACACTTGAGTAGATTAGTTACCACCCATCTCATGATCAGCCATCCATGCAAATATTTCCATATAGTTCTACACATCTGTACTGTTTAAGATGCTAAAAGAGGCGCCTATCCATTTATTATTTCTGAAACATGTATTGCTTTAGCTCTAAATTGAGCTATTTTAATTTGTTTTCTCAAGATCGTCACTTATTTATGACACATGTTAAGTAACTAGAGAAAATGGAGGTCGCCGTTTTTCTGATAAGCATTAAAGTATCAAACCAGGTTATCAAAAGATCAGAAATCTGAGTGCATGTACATTAGCTGTTCTGGGCAGTGAGTGTATTTCTATGCTTTAAGGCATATCACACTGCACCAACTCTTTACAGAATGTCTAAACACACCACACAGTGCATATCATTCCCATACTTGGAAGAAAATGGAATGGAACTTGAAATAAAATCTTTGTGGTCTGTTTGATGTCTGCTTCTTCTTTTTTAGCGTCTATATCAATAGACCCTTTCCACTGTATGTCAGCAGACTTTAATTTTGGGGCTGAATTGGTAGAGCAATGACACTTCACAGCATTCTTTCTGTCTTCAAAATAAACTTTGTATTTTTAAGTGTGATTAGCAAGGCAATTTACATTCACAGCTGTAGACCAGAGAAAAGGAGAAAAAAACAAGCCTCAGGTGGGTAAACTATTTTCAGCAGGGGTTAAACTGGGCAGGAGGTGTCCAGGGCTTAGCCCTGTCATATAGGCTTGTGTTCTTCAGGGGACACACTCTCACATCTTCAACAATGTATATATTTATATCCATTCCTCTTTCTTAGTATTTCAAACAATGACAAAAACACATTTTAGCAATAGAGATAAATGAGGCAATGAATGAACTAGCAAACACCAAAACCTTTTCTGTCAGTGGTTTTCTTTGAAAGTTACCTAGCAGATTGGATGGGTGTTGTGGGCCAGGACAAAGGGACTAAACTACCAGTTGATTGCTGGCATGCTGCCAATCGGGATGTTATATCAGGTAAAAAAAATAAAAAAACATGTATGTGATAATGGCATAGATCATGGGTTCCCAATCTGTAGCAGCTGTTGTTTGGCAGCTGGATGTCTGTTTAAAGAGAGGAAACATGGAAATAGAGGTCTCCTCAGTTTAACAGGTTTAGATGTATATAGACAGTTCAATGTATTAAGGAAAATGAAGTAAAAAAAGGGCTTCCAAATTAGTGAGGCACAAAGGTATCAAAACCACACTTGAGTAGATTAGTTACCACCCACCTCATGATCAGCCATCCATGCAAATATTTCCATATAGTTCTACACATCTGTACTGTTTAAGATGCTAAAAGAGGCGACTATCCATTTATTATTTCTGAAACATGTATTGCTTTAGCTCTAAATTGAGCTAAAGCAATAATAATCATTTATGTAATACTTTCTTTAATTTATTGTTGGACTTTCCATTATGTCAATGACCATTACAAACCAAAGAAATAACTTGCTGTATGAGCTAAAGAGCATCAGCATCTCATGCCCACAAGGGCATTGTAAGCCGTTATGTTGACCTTAAAATACCACTGTGAAGTTTACACTCAGAAGATAAAAAGAGAAGACCTAGCCAATAGAACAATGCAGCTGTCCATGTTGGGGGAAGAAGGTAACCAGTGATGCATAAAGATCTCCTTAATGCTTTTTCAATAATCCATCATCTCACTTTCATTCAGAGGGGGAATGAAGCTCTCCACACCAACCAATCATTATCATAATCGATTCATTCAGCTATTGCTTTTGTTCTGCACCAGCTGAATACGCAGAGGCAAGAAGCATTCTTCAGGATGACTGCCAGCACTGATGGCGCGTGTGTGGAGGAGTGTGTCTTTGTCAGGATGTCTTTCTTCCCTCGTTTTCTCCTTTCCTTGTTTCTAATGAACTGACATAGGCTATCTGACAAGAAAGAGATCTCTTTGTTGTTGTAAAAACAGACAGGTTGTTGTACAAGGGGATGGATTTCTTGACTTGCACTTTAATACGGAATGAAGCGCATTCGATAAATGGCACTAACAATTCCGTTCTGCTCCATCTGCCGTAATTGAAAAGCAAGTGAGGCAGAACTTTGGATGCTACTTCCTTTTCACCGTCCTTTTTCATGTCATTGTTTGACACAGATTGACTACCAAAGTGATTTCGTGCGGCCACATGGATGCAATTCTCAAAGAGAATCTAACAAAAAGCACAGCTAACAGTTCATTCAGTGTAAAGAGTACACCTGCCACAATATTAAAAGCACTGACAGGTCAAGTGAATAACATTGATTATCTTGTTACACTGACACCTGTCAAGGTGTGGGAAATATTAGGTAGCGAGTGAACAGTCAGTTCTTGAAGTTAATTTGCTGCAGCAAGTGTCAGGATCTGAGCAACTTTAACATGGGTCAAATTGTGAGGGCTAGACGTCTGGGTCAGAGCATCTCCGATATGGCAGGTCTTGTGGGGTGTTCCCAGTAGGTCAGTACGTAACAAAAAGCAAGATCAACCTGTGAACCCATGACAGTGTTCTAGGCATCCAAGGCCCAGTGGAGCATGTGGGGAGCAAAGGCTAGCCCATCAAGTGGACAGCTGTTTACGTGTACCTCTTACCTGGGGAGGAGATAGCACCAGGATGCACTGTGGGAAGTCATATTGGCTTAAGTATTTTTATTCACGGGAGTGTTATTTTAACATGCATCATTTATCAACATTGTTGCAGACCAAATAAGGCACAGTCGCCATTCCTGACTGTTGTGCCTTATGTCAGCACTGTCCTGCTACAGTGCAGTAATCGTTCAGGAATGGTTTGTGGGATGTGGGAAAGAGTTGCTGATTTGGTTTTGGATACTTGAGCACACATTTCAAATTCTTGTGGCGTCCATACCTCAAAAATAAGAGCTGTTTTGACGGAATTGCGGGTACCAAAATTACATTAAACAGGTTGTTTTAATGTTCTATTAATGTATTGTTACTATTGTTACACACATCCAAAAAAGTATCCAGACAGACCCTCTAATTAGTGAATTCAGCTTCTTTGTACACACAGTACTGAAAAAAAAGCCAAAAGAGCAGGATACTCTTAATCAGTCACATGAGACTGAAATCTAAAAAAAAGGTGTTTGGGCAACGCCACAGGAGAACTATTACAGTTCTTTAAACAACCATTTTTTCAGTGAGAGGTGTGCGAGAGACATTTTATAAGGTGTGCGAGAGACATTTTATAAGGTATAAAACATTCACATTAAATAAAGTTATTCCAATAACATTGCCATTACATGGAGGTTACCGTATGTTCTAGAAACCTGAAATTGGGTGAAGCCTCTTTATAGAGGTTGTGGACACTTGCACATCTCACTTTCAAAAATGGAAATTTTAGGAACCATCCAAGAATGGATTGGGAAATCGACAGGCAGAACAGGTTGGCAGTGGCAGTAATGCAGTCGTTGTACCCAACCATTGTGTTGAGATGAAGAGGGAGCCAAAGACAAAGCTCTCAATTTGAGTTTATCTTTGTTCCAACCCTCACCTATGGTCACCAGCTCTCGATAGTGACCGATAGAACAAGATTGTGGATTACAGGTGGAAATGAGTTTTCTCCTGCCGGGCCCAGCCTTGGTGATAGGGTGAGGAGCTTAGACATCTGGGAGTGTAGCCCCTGCTCCTCCTCATTAATAGAAGACAGTTGAGGTGATTCAGGCATCTAGTCAGGATGCCTCCTGAGTGCCTCCCTGTGGAGTTGTTCGGGGCACAATCAACTAAGTGGAGACCAGGGCATGCTGGGAGAATTACATATCTTGGATGGCCTGGGAATGCCTTGGGGTTCCCTATGAGAAGCAGGTGAATGTGGAACATCTGGACTGCCCTCCTTAGCCTGCTACCACCATGACCTGGTCCTGTATAAGCAGTAGAAAATTATATTAAAAAATGAATCCACTGAAAGGTTCTATAGGGACCCTGCTCTGCACATTGTAGTGCTTTCCATGCTCCCAGCACATCTGATCCAACTAATCAGCTGATTAGCAAGCCTTTCCTGGGCTGAAGTGGGTGTGTAAAAGCAGGCAAAATGCCAAAATGTGTTGGGTGAGGCTTCAGGACTGAAGTGAGCTGCTGTTTTATGGCATCATGCAAATCTCTTTCAGACACTTTTATTTTTAAGAGTGTAGAGAGGGAAAGCCTTTCAGCACCGGAACTGCATTCTCTAGAGGTTGGAGCTCTATCCAATTCCTTGGAGTGATGCTTGTGGAGTGATGCTTGTGATCCAGAACTAATCGTCCAGCATCCGTACCAGACCTCGCTAATGATCTCATGGTTGAATGCAATCGAATCCTCACAGTAATGTTCCAACATGTAGTGTTAAGCTTTCCAAAAAGAGTCAAGGCTGTTACTACATCAGTACTCTTGATTTCAAAAGAGCTCTATATTTACACTTTTGGACATGTAGTGTATATAAAAGTAACCAACAATGTATACCTAAAGCATATTATATATTTGTCTAAAATCTTCCTGAGTATAAGCCATGATGCTTGTGTGGTACTAGCAGCAAAAAAAAATTCAGTGGGATCCAAAAGTTTCTGTCAATTCCCAGCACCCTAAACGCTGCCTCAATGCCTCAGTGCAAAGAGAAGCATCTTGCTAAATTCTCCTCAGCCGTGGCTGTGGACTCATGGAGAGAGTGGTGCAGGCCGGGCAGACGGGTGCCCTGGGCCGTGTTGCCGGGCAGAGCAGTGTGACTGATGCACTGAGTGACTGGAGTTTGCACAGACATGGCTCGGAACACAGTGGGAGGATTACTTTTAATCTAATCTGCTCCTCAATGGCTGGCTTGTCCTGCAGGCCGAGTCTGCTCCAATAAGGCTACCCAGATCCCACTGCTGATGCGTTCAAGTGGGCCCAGCTCAGGGCAAAATGAACCCGGTGTCCATTTTGAGCCACAAGCCCTAGAGAGAGACTGTAAACAGGTCTGGAGACAGAAATAGCCTTTTTTTCCCTTTGTAAGGATCATGCAAGGCAGGGCAGACGAGGCATGTGCTCTGAAAAAGTACTGATGCAAAAAAATATACAACATTCAGTGTGTGTGCCGGCGTGGAGGTTAACAAGACATTAAAGCCAAGATTCATGATACTGGGATCACATTTCAATATTCATGAACTACTTCCAATGAAGAAAAATGTTGACTGTATTCAGTTGTGGCATTATCTACTAATGAGACTAGAGCTAGGAGGCAGGAGGCAATGTGGCGTATGAAATGAGTGTGTCAGAGTGAGCTACTGATTGGTGCTGGTTCTTTGCGAGTTCAAATAATGCAGCTGCAGAACAACAGAATACCTGTTCTTTGCAATGCACAGTTACATCTTCAAAGTTTTGAATCACAATATTGTGATGTTTCATGCATGGATTCACCCTTAATTTAAAGTCTGAATTGGTATTAATTATACAATTTGCTAATCTAAATATTGATATTAGATACACAATCTACTAATCTAATTAGAAACATAGTAATCATCTATATCTATAGTAAAACATCTACTAATCTATAAATGTTTCTCTCTTTCTTTCATTTGACATAAAATCATAATGAAAGAAAATTCAATGATGAGTGACCACAGAATCATTCACGGCACCTTGTAACTAACAAGCAGCACAGAACCACACAACACATAGTCAGAAAACCATCAGTACACAACTGGCTATTCCATAATTTAGTCCCCTAGAAATGGAGTAAACAAAATAAATAATAAAATACACTCTCAAAACAAAGGTGTCAAAACTGGTTCAGTGGAGCAATGCTGTAATAACCACTTTGAGCTCCCTAAAGAACCCTTTTCATGGATGTTTTTTTTAAGCAGCCCAAAGCTAGAAACAATTTGATTTATGGGTTATAAGGACTGAATAGTATTTGTGTTCTAAAAGCTAGGCTGCATCTTAGAAAGGTGGGTCATTGGCAGCAGGGTCCTATGATGGATCCTTGTTTGTGTAACATAATACAAAACAGAACATTTCACCAAGGCAGTGTTACTATGTCACTGAAAAGGAATTTAATATTTGATGGAGTAAGTTCAATTTATGTAACTTACATATGCGGGCAAGCGAAAAATGATTTGTTTGTGGGAAAATACAGCCCACCTACACCACAATCTAAAAAGGCAACTGAACCTGCACTCTTAAAGTGCGCTAAAGCACTTACTTTGAGTTCTCATGGTTCTATATATTATGCCCCCAGCCTTTCCAGTAGAACCTGTGAAGGATACCCCTTTTGTAAAAGTGTGTTTTTATGTCTATACAATTATTTGTCTCATAGATGACAATTATTCAGAATCAATCTGATCGGGTCACATTCTGTTACCCCTCTGATGCACAGCCAAAATAGTTTACATTTTTTTGTTGCAATTCTTTCATCCTCCAAAGTCCACTTCACAACTGTGTGGTTTTATGCAACAAATATGTAAGCACTTTTTTTATCACCATTTTCCAACCTCTGTTTATCACTTAAAATTAAACACGTTTAAACACACTTTTAGGACATTTAACGTGCATCTTTTAAAAAGCAGTTTGGGGATCTTTGGCATAACTATGTAGGGCTAAACTGTTGTAGGCTGGATAAGCAGATATAAAGTATGTAAATCCATGGCATCACAAAAACAGTGATTACTAAACAGGCTGTTTTGGCAGCTTGGTTCCAATTAAGACATGGTACACTTTAAAACTTTACCAATACTATTCATACATCAGAAGCTTTTAAAAAATGTCCAATTCTGATCTAACCTCAGCAATTAAGGCACATCATCACCTACAAAGGCTGTAGAACACACAGGTGATATAAATGTGTTTTCATGCAGCGCACCTAGAATTAAGGCACATGACAGCGACCCAAAAAACACTTGGCATTGTAGACACGGTAGCCGACATGGAGTCAGACATCATGTCCCTCCAATTAGAGCCTCCCAGCTCCCCTCATTCATCTTTATTGGTGATACATTAGCCATCATTAAATAAAAGACATGGGATAATCTCAGTAATGATGTGGCTGATGGAGCTGGGCTCCAGAGAGGGAGGTGGCTGCTCTGTGACTGGAATGGAAAAGTGTCCGGGTGTTGGGTGAGGTGGTGTCACCGCTGGGTTGCCAGATGAGGAAGATGATGATTATGGAGAGAGATGGATATGAAGAGCTATGACAGACACATTAGCTGAGAACACATTAGCCATTAGCACGTGGCCAATCAAAACACAGCACCTGTGCCAATGTGGGAGATGGACAGACGCTTGCACAGGTGTGTGTGTGTACAAGCAACTCTGTGTGCGCGAGTGTGTGTGTGTGTGAGTATGATGGCTAGTTCAGTTCGGAGCCAAATGTCTGGCATGCTCGATGCCTGCTGCCTTTGCCAGCCTCTGTGAAGTACAGAAGGGACAGCAGGATCATTTAGAGAATATTACAAATATGTTTTAAAATAAAGAATCCAGCATGTTCGGGGAGCAGAGACAGTCAGGGTCAATCAAGGATGGAGCTATTTGGCGCCTTCATCTTATATTGATAAACAACTTAGCGAATAGGGACACTCTCTTGTTTAATTGAACCAGTCTTAACTGCGTTACTTTATTTTGTCCCTTAATTAGTGCATCATGAATAATTAATTGCCCGTGAAGGCATCAGCAGAGTAATAAAAAAAGTGATAGCCCATGAAATGAACAGTGGCCTCAAAACAGGCCACTGCAGAGTGCCATCAATTACTAATGGAAGCTGCCCTGAGATGCTCTGCACAACTGACAGAGAGAGCAGCTGCAAAACTATATAGTGTAACCCCCCCCCTTCCATACACCCCGCAACCCGCATCAAATATTTAGAAGGGTATCATTGCTAGTGTGCCGTCCCGCTGTGTATCTTCTGTGACGCGGCAGGGGGCCCATTGATCTTCCTTTAAATGAACAAATGAGCGCTGCACCACCAATGCTCAAACTCCAGGCCTGTTCAATGTGCTTCGTTACAATAACTCTCAGTGCGGCCTCACTCCAGGGCCCGTACTATCGATCTGGCCGGGTCAGGGAGCTCCAACCCCCACAACACCACCACCACCATCACCTCTAAATATGATTTCTGAGCTGCCTTAGTATGAAAGACAAGCCTGAGCTTTTTTCACTCAGCTGAGATGGTGGCAATTCCGCGAAGTGTGGACACTTCATTTATCCTCATCGGGGGCACACAATGAACCGCAAATGTTTGATCGCTTTGAGTAAAAATATTGGATCCGCAGTATGTGCTTGATTAAAGAAAGCAGAGTTTTCGTGAAATGAGATTTTAGAGCGACATCATGCATGATCATTATTCTATTTTTATTTTTCCCTACAAAATAACTACCTAATTATTGTACGTTTATAGCTACTGTTGTCAGGCTGGCAAAGCTTTATACAATGCTGGCAAGCATCCTGTTCAACTAAATGAGAAACTCACTCTTGGCAAATACTGCACTTTAGAGTTAATTATTTATTTCAAGGGATATTTTATTTTGCATGCGTGTGAAAGGTCACACTGTCAGGATAAAAATGGGCGGTGTTTTTATTGTGTAATAAAGCTAATGCAGAGGCAAATTTGTTGTCATTTCCAAATTGCCTTGTTTTGATTAGTTACAACAATGCAGTTCAGTTGTGTGCAGAGACTTTTCCAGTGTCCTCTTGGTTGACCTGTATAATAATTGTGTTTTATATTGCCTCTGCCATTCTTCAGGAATTATTTCTGTGAGGCTAGGTGAGGCCCAGGCGGAGGCTGGGTGAGCCTCAGGCTCCATGCTCTCCATGCTACAGAACCAACCATCCATGGAGAACTCAACTTTGTCACAGATTCATCACCACAACTGCCGATAAAGTGTCACTTTCCATAATGTTGATCAATACAGCCAAACAAGTGGTGCTAATAACTTGGTAAACCAAATGTGTGGTTTTGATAAACTTGGTAAACCAATCGGCGTTAACGTGCTGCGTTAATGTGAGACTCTTATTGCGTGATAAAAAAAATATCGCCGTTAATATATTAGGGTTGGGAGCTGGGTCTATACTGCGCAAGCTATGATGACTTTCACCTTGATATTTTAGTGCAGATTTATTCTCTTTCTCTCTGTGTGTCTGTCTGTCTGTCTCTCTCTCTCTCTCTCGTTCGTGACTTTTCCAGATTGTGCTGTTTTAAACCTGCGCTGCGTTAACGCAAGACCCTTATCGCGTGATAAAAAAATATCGGCGTTAATCTATTCACAAAGTTGGGTTGGGAGCTGGGTCTATACTACTCAAGCGGACTTTCACCTTTTAGCGTGGATTTACTCTCTCTCTCTCTCTGTCTGTCTCTCTCTCTCTCTCTCTGGTTCGTGACTTTTCCGGATCGCGCCCATTTTAAACCTGTCTTGTTCTCTCGCGCGCACGTTCGCTCTCTCTGTGCCTCTCTCTCTCTCTCTCGTTCCTGACTTTTCCGGAGCGCGCGGATCATCTCTCTCTCTTTGTCTCTCTCTCTCTCTGTCTCTCTCGCTCTCTCTCCCTTTCTCTCTCTCTCGTTTGTGCGATCATCTCTCTCTGTATCTCTCTCTCTCTCTTTCTCTCTGTCTCTCTCTCTCTGTCTCTCTCTCGCTCTCTCTTACTCTCTCTCTCTCACTCTCTCTTATTCTCTGTCTCTCTCTCGTTCCTGACTTTTCTGTATTTAAACCTCGGGTTTATATTTACATTTTCTTTAAGGGTAATG
>JBBPCW010000014.1:9349168-9359300 GCA_037974425.1 Phenacogrammus interruptus | reverse complement strand
CACACACACACACACACACACACACACACACACACACACACACACACACACACACACACACACACACACAGCATGAAGAACAGTGAGGGAGATACAGTATACTCCCAGCGGTAACAGAGCCTGCAGAAAAGATGCAAAGACTATGGATAAGCTGTTAATTAGGGGTGTGCATCTGCTTATTGATGAGTCATCACACAATGGTAGATCCATAGCTTGGCCTCAGGAAAAATCCTGACAGATGTATACAAAAACGAGGCAGAAAGAGAGAGCTGATGCCTAGAAATGTTTTCCCTGAGACTTCATAAAGAGGAGCAAAAACAAAAACAATGCAGGGTTTTACTTAAATGTGTTTAGAAAGGGCGCCTGGCTTTGAGCTGTGCAGAGCGTGCAAATCATCAGATTGAGAGAAAATAAGGAGGAACTGAGAGAGATCGAACATATTAAATCTGGCTGCGAGGCTCTGATGCCCAGCACACAGCATCACAGGGGTGTTTGCGTGTGTGTGTGTGTGTGTGTGTGTATGTGTGTGTATGTTTCCAGAAGAGACCCACAATGAGAGCGCTACAGAATTAGAGGAGATATGGGGGTTGTGTATTATCTCTGTTCTGGCCAGTGGGCTCACACATCTCTCTCCAAGTTCTCATGAATGTAATTGACCTTTTTTCCTTTAACGGTGGTGAGCGAGTGGAGCGAGGGAGACCAAACACAAACCAAAGCAAAGTTAATTTTCCGGCAACACAGTATTGCCACGGCACCTGCCGATATGAAAAGGGCATTCAAATCAATAGATTGACAATGGGTCCTTCGAGAGAAAAAAAAAAGATGTCTGAACCCAATTTTCAGGCGCTGACCACCTCCCTAAGCCTTCTAGCTCTACCGCAACTTCTCGGCCCTCCTCTCCAGTCAAAAAATGATTTTCTTCCTCCCTTTCCTTTCTCTCTCATTTTTCTCCTTTCCTTATTCCTCTTTCTTTGGCCTGAGCGTGGTGCTCCGTTTGGCTGCGGCTTTGTGGAGGAACAATGTGCAGGGCTAATCATTATTTATCCGCACCGGGCGCTAGAAAGGTCAGCAGTTTGAAATGTCAGGCTCCAATAGAGCCAGATGTACATCGCGCCGCTCAAGTGTCCAATTAAAGGGGGGCTGGCAAGGGGCTGGGGGTGAAGTGCACTTCACATGGAGGAGCTAATGAGGGGCCAGAGCGCAGGAGCCCCTACACTGCCCAGCTCCACAGATAGAGCAGGAGAGACACGAGCAAGCCAAGGGAGGTGAGGGCGGCAAGGCAAGGGGGCGGCATGAGAGTCAGAACACCCAGAGGATCTTTAAAAGCGAGCAAGAGAATTATCAGCTGATCTTTTTAGTCGCTACATACAAATAGTTATAGTTTGGTTAACAAAAAATTGCCAAATTGATTATTTAGTACCATTAATGTAACAGATTAGCCAAGATATGTTTTGTGTCTGAAGTTTGTTTCTAAAGATATGTACAAGAGCTACAAGGCTAATGTAGCTAACAGGCAGGGATGGATCTAGGGGTTAGGGCACAGGCACACTTGATGCAGTAAAAAGGGCCCCTAAATGCCCCTCTCATGTCATCTCCAGCCACATGATTGCTTTAAATGCATGCAAACTCCCTGTTAATCAAAACGGGCAAACTTCACAGTTTTACATGATGAATACACCACCAATGTTTTTTCATTTTGATCTTTACTGTCAGTGAGAATCCTGAGGAAGCTGCCTTCCCCAGCAGGTCAGTTTAGATTGCATGCAATTTTTATGCTATAAAATGTTAAGTCCAAAAGCTTTAAAACTGCTGCTTTGGCTCCATACCATTAACTCAGGTTATGGAGGTTCTGGCAACTCGCTGCCTTGAAAGTGAAGAATTTCATGAGAGGTGAAGCTGGTTTCATTTTCACATATGATTCTTTTTTTTCAGAATCTTTTGAACAGTGGTTACAAAAAGGTTCATCTTTTGGAACAATAAGCTACCACTTCATTTTTGTTTGTAGTGATAAACACATTTTTTTCTGCAGGCTCTCATTACTACTGTGAGAGCTAAGTACAAGTTAAGTTACATCACAAATAGATCACTGGAGTCCATGCACCTCATTTATCCAATGTTTAATGCATTAGCAGACTGAAGCCCCAGTTTATAATAGTTCTTACTAAGGGATCTGAAAATGATAATGCAAATGAAATGCAATAGGTTTTTAACAAAAAATACACAAAAATTTCTGAGACACATGTTGAGGTTATGTTGATTTATGCTGATATCCTCATTAAGGTTCTACAGAGATGTACAGAGACCTACAGAGGTGATTTGCTTCTCTGTATTTTATTCTCAGATGGTACTGGAATATATTTTCATTTAAAAATGACAAAAAACATTATTGCGAGGATCAAGCCTCTGGTCCCAAAAAGAGTTGGTTTCCTGAGCCAAATCATATTTTTGTGACCACCGTTCCTGTCAAAAAACTCCTCTATCTCAGTTCTGCTCTCAGTTTATCACGGTTCTGCAGGTATTTGAGAAAATGACAGTTTGCAGATATGTAAAGAATTCCAGTTTTGAAAGCCCAGACTGCTATTGAATGTGCAAAAGTGATTTCAAAGTATTGCATGAAAATAAGGGGGGAATTCTTCAGTGACTTCATGCAGACAGTCTTATGTTTGTCTGTTGATGAAGGAGGCCAGCAGCTGGAGATAACACAGAAAGGTATGATGGAATTTAAAGATATGACTTTACATATCTCCATGCTAGCAGCGTGTTTAAAACCCAAAAAGCTTTCTGAGAGGCAGGCAGCCTGAGGAAACTGTGTATAAACGACAAAATATAAAAGTGGGCAGTGAATTTCTCTCATTTTAATAAGAATTAAAAGACCTTAACTGTAACACTGCTATGGGTAATGATTAAACACTACTAAAGGTAATAATGTACCCACAAATGGGAAAATAATTTGCAAAACAGCTCCTTTTGAATCAATTGTTTTTCACATAAAAAATGTCACAAAAAACAAGCCATTTGGTTTTACATACAGCCTACAGCGAGGTACCCTTGAGCAAGGTACTGTCCCCACACACTGCTCCCTGGACGCTGTGTTCCTGGCTGTTCACTGTTTCACTTGGTGAATGGGTTAAATGCCGAAAATTTTTGTGCTGTTCACACCCTGTGCTGTGGTGTTTTCACGTATGACAGAACGATGACTTTCACTTTCCTTACAATTGAAGGCTTGGTATTTTAGGGCAGGTTAGAGCTTATTAATCACATTATCTTTGTTTTCCCATATTTACAACAGTTCGGGACTGAGTTAGTATCAAGTCTTCTCCAGCCAAATACTCCACCAAAAGTTCCTAACTGGCTGGATCTGATAGATTAGTGTTAGGTAACTGGGAGGTAGCAGGTTAAATGTAGGAAAGTAGATCTCCTAGATCAGGGATGATGACCTCTGATTTGGGCATTCCATTACATGCTTACCTCATAGCTCCAAAGTAAAAGTGAAGAAGCAAATTTCAGAGAGCAACAATATTTAGTTTGAGGGGAAAATGCTGTAATACCAGACTATCACTTTACAAAATATATTGTAAGCAGATACAGGAACACAGAGATATAGACATAAATATTCTCTTAGATACACCCACATACTCAGAAGAAGAGTTCTCTATAATGTGCAGGAAGAAGGTCAGTGTGTCCTGTGTGTTGATGTTTTATCTACCTGGGCCATCTCAGAGCACCAGCTGTTTTCCATACAGCAGGAAAACAAGCTTCCCTCACACTCACTATGGATAAACCAGGGTCAAATGTCACCATAGCCACAAACACTGTCTGCCTCCTGCATCCTAATAAGCGCAAATAAAAGCAGTTTACAAAGAGATGTGTTCTGTGGAGGAAAAGAAATGAGAAAAAGCATCAAATATTCCAACCATTGCTGCTAAAGCACTTTATTTGAGCATCCAAAAGTCAGGCTGTATCCAAGACCACTTCAATCAATCTAAGACTAGTCAAGATTAAGACTGAGTCTAAATGAGAGCAAGGCAAAATCAAGACAGGGTGTGAAGTAGTACTTGCCCTAGTTACTCAATTGACCAATTAACCAAATTATGTTGATAATTTGGATCAAATAATTAAGACACAACCAGGCCTGACTGCTGCCAGCCCTTGAATCTAAACACCACTTAAACAGAACCTTTCCAGCAGTATAAGAAGGCATTAAAGGTCTTAACAAGCAGCACACTATGGTGCTATGAAAATAAATTCCAGAAGAGATGAGAAAGAAAGTTTTTAAAATATATCTGGAAAAACTTCAAAAGCCATTTCTAAGTTCTGGGATTTCAGTGAATCGCAGTGAGAGCCATTATATCCAAAATGGAGAACAGTGGTGGATCTTCCCCTGAGGGCCTGGCCTACAAAAATTCCTCCAAGAGCACAATGGTGACTCATGCAGTAAGTCCAAAAAGAACAGAGACGAACATCCTAAGGAACTGCAGGCCTTGCTCACCTCAGCTAAGGTCAACATTCAAGGTTCCACCATTATAAAGAGATAAAAATGCCATCTAAGAGAGAACTGCAAGGTCCAAGCCGCTGCTAACCAAGCAGAACATAAAGGCTCATCTCACATGAGCAGCCGCATTGCCAAAAATGCTGCTATGTGCTGCTATTGAGACTGGATGACTTGCCATATTTGACAGTGCCATAAAATCTACTCTCGACCAGTCATCAATCTGTGATCTGAAACAAGTGGTAATTAGGTTACGCAGCAAGAAAACAAGCTGAGGTACAAGAATGAGTGCACATCTGAATATAACAAACAAACAAAAAAATATATACAAAAAAAAATATCTGGCAGTTCATGCTCAAACATTATTAGTAGTTATTAAATGGCTAAAATATTGGTTTCACCGAGCTGACATCAAACTTTATAATATTTTCCTTCTCCAATAAACTTACTTTTTTTGGAGATATGAGGTTTAGTCTGGACTGAAGGACTACAGGCCTTCAGATGATTAAATCAATCACAGCTGATCTGAGACTGTTTTTGTAGTCTATCTGTTTAGAGACTTAATGTTGAGGTCTGTGAAAGCCAGTCTGCTCTAAAGACAGCTGTACTTATTTGAATCTGATGTGCAGATTGTAATAAACCATTGAATACATTGTTAGTGCACATCTTTGGGAATGCATGATGGTACCTGAAACATAGATCTTTGCTTTAAAAATGTTGGCATTGGAGCGGTGTTTTCATTTAACAGATATTCAAATCTTGTTTATTGTACTTCAGAAGAGCATACTATATGTAGGCAATGAAAGTATTTTCATGTATATACATGTGAATTACTATACTGGTGCATCCCAGTACCCATGAGGCACATAGTACCAAATGCACTTTAGAGCTATTAGTTACTGGAAAATTAGAAAACAGAATTAAAGTAAGCAAGCAGGTAGGATACCAAATCTGCCCTACTTTTGAAGAGATAGAGATCTAAAGCATGGCATGCTTGCCTTTAGAAAAGAAGTGAAGGTCAGTGGTACATCATCACCTGGGTTTTGGGAACAGATGTCATGTAAAGCTGTGAAAATTAGCCAACTCTCCGAGCGTCCCATAAACATTATTTTAATCAAAGTGTATTAGAGCAGCCAGATATTTTAGACATATGGGCACTGCATTCTCCCAGACTACCCCATCTGTCTCGCTCTCTGTGCTCTGACAGCACTGGCTACCATCACCCAGATGCTTCCCGAAGAGTCGACTGAACATTGAATTTTCTAGAGAAAGACCAAACCATAGTTTTATAGCAAGGTGAAATTGTTCAGAGGCAACTGAATAAAAAGTTGTGGTTCTTTCACATTTGTGATGAAACATGTTGTTTTTTCACTTCGGACTGTTTTTTTTTTCTCCCGCTCTGTGCTAGGGTGAGTCAATCAGTGGGTTTAGTGCAAACAGAATGAAAAATGTGATAAGCAAATGTGACGTGGATAAAATACCACCTTATACTGCTGTATTGCTACTGCACTGCTAAATACTGCAATTGCATAATATTCCTTCATTATGCTGGTATTTATTTCTTTATTTAGTATACAGAAACTTCATCTTTCTTTAAGCCACAAAAAATGAAGTACAGCATGTTTCATCAGCAGAGGTTTTTAGATGGTTATTGCTAATAAACACACTCAGAAAAAATAGGTACATTTCATAGTACAAACACTTTCACTGGGGTGGTGCCCTCAAGGGTAGGTCTTCAGTACGTTCAGTTACGGGACATAATTGTTCCATATTCTATTACTGTTACATGTTTTTAAGCTGCATTGGTTCTTTGAGCCCCACTCTGACTCCAGGCTTTTTATTCAGTTTTTCATTAAAAAAGTTATGAAAAGGTACAAATATGCCCCGTTCCCTTGTGAAAGTGAATGGAGTGTTTAAAACTTCTTTATGGCATACATTTGGACCTTAAGGACTGTTTCGTACATTTGACGCTATGTTTACATTGCTTGCACACCTTTCTACTCACAGGGTGATAAGATGTTGGTGTGAAAAGGAGGTGCTGAAAAACACAAGTATAGTGGTTTTAAACCCCACTACACAGGTATAATGGGGCAGCTGGGTGGCCTAGTGGTTAGGGTGTTGCCTCTGTAATCAGAAGGTTGTGGGTTTGAAGCCCAACTGCTAGTGTCATCTCTGAGGTTCCCTTGAAGCAAGGTACCATCCCCATGCACTGCTCCCTGTGAACCCCTCATTGGTGGCAGCCCCCTGCTTCACCTGGTGAATTGTTCAACCATGACTATAAGGGGCCACTTTACTTTTGGTGCAGCTGTTGGTCGTGTGGTTAGGGAGTTCGCCCTGAGATCACATTGTCATGAGTTACCTGGACTGCTAGCGGCACCACTGAGGTACTCTTGCGCAAGGTACCGTTCCCACACACTGCTCCTCGGGCACCCCTCATTGGTGGCAGCCCACTGCTTCACTTGGTGAATGGGTTAAAAGCAGAGAAAGAATTTTACACTGTGTGCTGTGCTGTGTTTGCTCGTGACTATAAGGGGCCACTTTACCTTACTTATCTGAGTAGCACACCAAGTGTAAACAGAGGAAGTGAAGTGGAAGTGACCAAATAATCATTCAGGTTAGCCACATCACATACATATTCATAACAGCATGTTAACCATAACCTAATTAATATTCATTAATAAACTACCTTTGAACCATTCATAACAGGTGGTCATACTGTAATGTTGTATGTGGTTATAAATTAATATACATTCATTCAGTAATTAATTAAACATTGAATAATTACACAGTTTGACAGTACAAACAGCAGATCTGTTTGTTGCAACAAAATATTATATATTATGTTTTTGTAGCTATAGAAGAAAAGCCTCCACATGCTGTCTATGGGGTTTGCACTGTGGAATTTGACATTAACTTCCACAAATGAAAGAAATGAATATATTATTTACATTTACATTTATGGCATTTAGCTGACGCTCTTATCCAGAACGACGTTCTTACGACCCGGGACTGGCTCGTAACTGTTTTAGATGTAAATGTGTAATTGAAGGGTAAAAATGTGAGGTCTCGGATATTACAGTATTTGTGGTAAGTGGTTAAATACGGACAGGAGGCAAGGATATGAAGTTATTTACAAGTCTATTTACACAAAATATATGTACAAGAGAGATATTTACAACATTTACAAGAAGACAAGAGACAACGTGCATCAGTGCTTAAGAATTCCATGACTGTTTCTTACCTGAAAAAACAGCTTAAATCTGAGTCAACTATTTAACCAAGATACTGCAGACAGAGCATCTATACAACAACTGTCCAAACTGTCCATATTATAACTACATTATATGTCTGAATGTCATTTAATTCATCTAGAGTGGATTAAGAAACTGATTAAAATGTGTATCTGAATCTGTTCCATAAAAAATATACACAAATATTGTTTTTAATGGATTTGATTAAGCATTCAGGTATTTAAAAGCCTGTATTCAAAATCAGTAAAATGCTGCTCAAGCCTGCCCCACATGTCAATGCACCCTTAATGTGAGGTAATTAAGGTCAATTTAGGTAATTAGGTAATTATGACCAGCATTGTTTTGCACCAAAAATATTTGTTTTTAGCTCATGAAAATGAATCTAAACACACAGAAGGCACATATGATGGGTCATGCTGGTCACAGCACTCAATAAAGCCTTTTATAAATGAGTAGTGGCTCATTGGCATGTCGTAGCATTCTACAGTCTCAGTGTTGTTAATGCTGATAATGCAATAATGATTGACCTGTGATATGTAGTGCAGGCTGGTGCCGAAACACACTTCAGTACACACGGACACACACACTGATAGAGTACTCACCCGGGTTGGTGATGGTGAGCAAGTCTAGCCTTCGTTGTTGCTGGAAAAAAAAAAAAACTAATCAAAAAGATATCAAAACAGGAAGAAATGTTGCACAGTGAACTGAGTTTCAACGAGTAAATATAAAAAACACCTCAGATTTAGTCTGTTTAGTTATTTGTTGAGACACTTACACTGGCTCTGACCCATCTGTGTGTGTGTGTGTGTGTGTGTGTGTGTGTGTGTGTGTGTGTGTGTGTGTGTGTGTGTGTGTGTTATCCTCTCCGCTGTCAGGAGAGCTGAGTGTGTGCCTACAGATGGAGTAATGGAGGGTGTAAGAGGTTACCCACTTTCACACCTCACACTTTCTTTCCAGGGGATTGACAGTCGGGGGCCAGACGAGGTGCCACCTCACTCACTCCACTACTGACACACACTCTCTCTCTCTCTCTCTCTCTCTCTCGCTTTCTCTCCCACCCTCCCTTTTTTTCTCTCTCTTCCTCATTTCCTCTCTGTCCTATGCCATTTATTCCTCTCTCCTCTGTACTTCTCTCTCTCCTTTTCTATTCATATCTCCCTCTATGATCTCCCTCTATGAAGCTGCAGGCTGTTCAGAGTGACACTAATCAACACCTTTCTCTCATTATCTCACACACACACGCACACACACACACACACACACACACACACACTCTCTCTCTCTCTTTCTCATAACATATGCTGAAGAATAAGACTGAGGCTTTTGTGTGTGCATGTGTGTGTCTTCCACATCCCTATGTTATGTATTCGTGTGGTGGAGTGTATGCGGGCTACTTCCTGGTGAGAGAATGTGACAAAGGCCACAGCAATTCACACAGGTCACACTCCTGATCAATAAGTGGCCAATCAAAGGCTGACGCCACCCTCATCAACATGTTACAGCCTAGAGAACACGGATACACGTGCGCGGATACACGGAAACACACACACACACATACACACACACTTGGAGGATATGTTATCTGAAGAGCTGCACTCAAATTCTGACATCACTGTGGGTCCTTCTACATGAGTGGATTCACTCAAAGATAGCAGAGAGGAGACTGCAATGCTCTCCCTCTCTCTGTCCCACACGCGCACGCGCACACACGCACACGCACACACACACACACACACACACACACACACACGTAGCACAGTAGTTCATAACTTAACCTGATTTTGACAAACAGAATCTAATACAGTACAAAACAATGCATACATTATCATTAATCACATATTTATAGAGTGAAGATTGTAGACAATGTCGAAAAGGCCAAAAGGAACAGGAATTATTTTTATATACTATATGGGGTTAAGGGTGTCTTTTTGATATGTTTCTGGGAGGATGTTGAATATTCTGAAAAAGTGGATTGGGAAAGTCTTACCCGTCTACTCAGCTTGGCAATCGAGAGGCTTTGAGTAATTTAACCAAAGAGATTGTGACCACAGAGTGGTATCACCTGCAAAAATTTTGAAACACTACAAGTATCCTCTAAAATACTTGACTGAAAGAATGGGTGGATTTTTGGATATAAACTGCCTCTTATGAAAGTAGGTTTGCAGTACCGGCGAAATATGAAAAAGATAAAAAGGTTTGCCAAAATGTTTGGTGTGACATTCTGTCGGCTGGTGAGCTTGACTGTGTTCTCCTTACACCTACATTCCTTGTCACATCATCTTGTATTTTTATCCTTGCTTTTTGGTACTGCACAATTGTGAGATAAAGGGTGGGAATAATATATACACAACAAACAACAACAACAAAAAAACCGAAAACCCATAACTATAGA
>JBBPCW010000014.1:9206212-9216443 GCA_037974425.1 Phenacogrammus interruptus | reverse complement strand
GCTCGTGCGGGGAGTAGACACATATGCAGACAGACATTTCCTTTCTTTTTCTTTGTTAAGAAAGAGAGAAAACAAAAGGGCTGAGAAACACAGAAATAAGGGAAAACCCTGAATTAACACAAACCAGACAAAACGGGAGTCTAAGCAGACAACCACAAACTGAAACAGAGCAACAACTAGTGACCTAACAATTACCCTTAATGAAAATGTAGACAGGGGCTGACTGGAATTCTGTGCATTCGGGAAAAGTCCAGAACGGCCATCCGGAGGAGCGGATCCAGAGGCTTTGTGACTCCCTCCGCCTACATGGCTTCTTAGCTCGTTCAGAGACGAAGAGGTCCTCGAAAATCTCTGAGACAAAACTGCCGGTTCGTCCCCCGGTCAGCCACCTTAGCCGTAAACCCCTTCCTTCTCCAAGCTAATATACCCCAGCAGCTCCTGTGGGGTGTACCGACTCGCTCTGATCAGTTCCTCCCTTTGCCAGGACCAGCACAACCCTCTTACCCAGTTGGCCACAGGTTCCCAAGTCTGCTGTGCCACTTCTTATGGTGTGCTCATCTGTCACACCCTGGCTTGGTCTTTTCGAGCTAGAGGCACAATTACAAACGTCCATAGTAAGAGAGAGAGAGAGTAACTGAGAGAGAGAGAGAAAGAAGGAAAGGTTTTAATTCAGCTTATTACATTACCCTTAATGAAAATGTATACAGGGACTGTGCGTTCTGGAAAAGTCCAGAGCAGCCGTCCGGTGTGCGGCCCTCAGATGCGTGTCATCTTGGGGTGGCATTTCGGCTGCATTAAGCTGAATTTAAAATGAATTCCAGGCCCCCGAAACACGGCCATCGCCCTGTAATTCTCGCCCAAGCTGCGGCCAAGATGCTATTGGCAGCCAATAACTTGAAATTTAGCTGAATGTATATTTGGACTTCTGTTTGTTATTAGTAAATTGTATATTTTTAATAATTTAGAACTAAAATGAGTAAAAAAAAACGTATTGCCATGAAAAAACAAAAACAATTGCGGTTTTTATTTGCAGTTTCCACGTGGTTTTGGAGATCAGTTTGGTTCTCAGAAACAATCAGTGTGTGACTGAATCTGCGATTCCTGATCCATGTAAAACTGGGGGGTTAATGTACATGTAAAAGTTAAAAATAGGTTTCCATGACTCAAATCAAAAATGCATAATTTCTTTAAAAAGAAGAAATATAAGACTGAGGGATGAGGGTGCAACTTTTCTCAGAACAAGGAGTAGTTTCTATTGCACAAGTAGAACATATGGTAACTTGCTTGTCTCTGTTACTGACGAGCTGGAGTTTACAGTAAAGTGGCCCCTTATAGTCACATATGAACACACCAAAGCACAGCACACATGTAAATAGTGTGAAATTCTTTCTTTGTGTTTAACCTATTCACCAAGTGAAGCAGGGCTCTGCCCCCAACAGGGGGTCCCCGGGGAGCAATGTGTGGGGATGGTACCCTACTCAAGGATACCTCAGTAATGACACTAACGTTTCAATGATTCAAACCCATGACCTTCTAAACGCAGGGGCAACTCCCTAACGACTAGTCCACCCAGTGATTAAGGCTTTGCCCCGCTTACTTAAACTTCATCTCATTGTCATTTGCCACCAACATTTCAATACCCTCCTTATTCTTTACATGACATACCTATAGTGATATGACTGACAAAAAAGGACAGTTGCACTTTAGCACAAATATAGCAGCATTTATGTTATCACGTCTCGTGTTCATTTACTTAAACAAAGCCATTTTTTTCCCATCTGTGACAAGCCAGAAAACATTTGAAATGTTATGCAATAACAAGTTCATTAAGTATTATATACTTAATGAACTTAATAATAACAAGTTCATTGACAATTTCATTCTTAAATAGCCCAGATTGATTATTTGCACAGTGTAGACACTCCAAGCCCATGGCTAGAATTTTTCCTGAAATTTCTGAGTAACAAACTCAATAAATCCAGGGCTCTGCGCACTGACTAGCACCAAAATTTCCCCGAGTGAACTCTATCCCAGATATTTGAATGACCACACCCTCCTCTACTTTGAATGTGCTGCTTGTGTCTGTTTGAGGTGAGATTGACATCGCACACCTGAGAGAGCCATGGAGCATGCCTGGCTGAGTGTGAAATGTCTTGCAGTCTATTGTTTTCCACCAGCATCTCTGTCTAATTGTCTTGTCCCATTAGGTCGTGAGCTGGGCTGGTTGGAGGCAGATGGGCTGATGTGGCAGACGTCTGCCGTGTGGCGGAGTGCCCTTGATCGACTCGTGACAGATGTCAAGGCTTCTGTTGAGCGAGCGCACTTCGTCACGTAACCCCTGTTCCGCATGTCACAAATAAAGCATGTGTCCAACTGAAGACACACACACACACACACACACACATTGACCTGTACCCGCCAGTAGCTCTTCCTCACACGTACGCACACATTCCCAACCTTCTAAATCCATCAGTTCCCACCTATTACCCCTGACAGGCTTCACCTGCTCAACCGACATGATCCATGCAAATCCAGGCTGGCATCTCCGCATCTGAATGGTAAAGTATCGCCCTGATAAATACTGATAGAAGGCGAATGCCTGCGTGAAAGTCTTTCAAAGTTTCCAAAAAAGGGCACAAGCTATGGGCCATAACCAGGAAAAGCAATTATCTCAGCATGCCAAGTTGGAAAAACCTCTCCTTAAATTAGACGAAGGGATCAAAAACCATACATGAAGTACGAAGGAAACTACACATCAAAGATATGTGCTGATCTTATCTTCAGAATCTATCATGTGTTGATGTTGAAAACATAACTAAAAACTATCTTCGACCTGGGGGTTACATGTTTCTTTCAGCTTACCGTCAAGGCAAATTTATGTGTTATGTTTTTGTGTGGGTCTCTTTATGATGAAAGCCTAAATCTGCAGTAAAATTGCTAAGAATCCCTCTATGAAGAAAAATATGAACCTCACAGGCCACAGAAAGAGGTATAGGTGCACTAAACACTAGAAGAAGGGCTAAAAGGGAAAATGGTACTTGTGTGTACTATACATAATGGCTGGTGAATGGCCATCATATAAAAGGTTTGTCCATATTTAGAACAAAGATCAGTAACCCTCCACCATCACTGACACTCTGGTCCTCTCTGTCCCTTATTCTATCCAGCCACCATCACCATGGAGACCAGACATCCATCACAGCAATATAAACCAGGCCTAGGAACATCAGATGCAATATTACAAAAAAGTATTATGAAGGAAAAATGTTTAAAGAAATGTTTTGTTAAGAAAAAACAAACAAACCGTAAATAAATATATGTTAAACCTTATAAGCTGTATATTTTGAATTACAAACTGAAAGTGATAAGTAACAAGTGCCAGTGGTGAAATGAAGATTAAGTTACATGTATTAGTAATTATGGAAATGTAAGACCTTCACACTTCCATCTAAAGTTCGGTCTAAACAGAAGCCATGAATCATATTGCAGCTCCAGAAAACAGCTGATTTAGGGAGCTAAATGTAAATAAACTACCTGAACTGAAGACACATTTGGCAAGGCTGATATTGAGGGTTCTAAATCCATATCTGCTATAAATTCATTATACTAAATTGCTGACATTTTCTAAGTGTACTGTAGCTGCTCAACTGATCTTCAACAAACATTCAACTAAATATATTTTAAAGACAACTGTGGCAAAAATTCAATTACATTTAAACTTAAACCTAACTCTGACCTTAACTTCAAGCTAAAAAGTTAAACCTAAGTTTTACCCCTCCTTAACCCTAATCCTGTCACTACTCATCTGATTTTTCATCACATAGTTTGTAAACAATTAAAGCATCTGTAGATCACCTACTGGGGAATCTTGACATTGAGTGTGGCCAAATACATCAGAAATGAGGCTTTTCATAGAAACTGTTGCTAGTTTTATGGCATCAAGACATTTTGTGTGTGTGGGCCACAATGTTAGGATATGTATGTTGTTACGTATGTTGGAAAACAGAACGTTTCTCACTTGCTTAGTTTTAATTTACAATGACACAGTCCCACAAGAAACTCAATGGTAAGCAAATCTAAATAAAGAGATCACTTCACAATGGCTGTCACCTTTGCCAATGTTTATGCTGCCTTGCAATAACTCCTAAAAAAATGTACAAGAGCAATACATAGGTCTAGAGAAATTAAACTATCAAGCTATTAAAAAAATATGAGTGAGGAACTGAAGTGTGGGCCGAGAGACAGACCATTTTTTGTGTTTTACGTATGTTTGTGTGTGTGTGTGTGTGTGTGTGTGTGTGTGTGTGTGTACCACTTAGGCCGACTGGTGGACTTCACCACGGGCGCCATCCCATCTCTGTACAGGCTCTTGGTTTTACTGAAGTTTACGATGTTGAAGATCACCCTCTGAAAGAAGCAGAATAAGAAGATGATGAGGAAAAACAGACATTTCATTAGCTCTTAAGTTCAAAAGGAGGCTTGCAGACCTTTTAAATCCTTTGACCTTAATAAGATGAAAAGAAACTACATTTGATCTGAAATTTGCCAAGAGATATTCTGCCTCTCCTGGGAAATTGAGTCTAATTAACACTGATGCCATACATTAGGTTATTTTACGTACAGTAGACCTGTTATCACGTTTGGTAAGTTTTAAACTTAGCAAATGCAAATACGATGTTCCGCATGAGTAAATGTGTTAGAAGAGTCCTGTGCTGTGACACTGTGTGTCTAATATGAGTGGAGTGTTGATGTGTATAATATATGCATGGTGGTGGAGAAACAGGAATAGGAAAAAACAGAAAACACTGCGAAACTAAGAACTTTGGCCTACTACATATGAACATGTTTCCATATTCTTGTACGTAGAGTACTAACAATCTGGAACAGGTCTGAATGGATGATGTTTGAATGCGATGCTGCAAGAGAAAACTAGCAGCAATGGCACTGCCCATAGAACAGAACAGGTCTTATCACTTATCACTCAGGCTGTATACATGCAGGCAGGTGGCAGATCTGCTTCAGGTAAAATGGAGGTTAGCTACAAGTAGAAACAGTTGCATTTCTCAAATCATGGAGAAAGCTTAGTTTTCCACCTTCCACACATGTAGACAACCTACACCATGTGTCCTTAGTTTAGCACTGGAGCTACCAGAGTAATGTTGCAAACAAATATTGGAAGTCAACTGTTCCTGTAAAAATACTTCACTAAAACAGGCATTCAACCAAATCCAGCTAGTGTGAGTCAAACTTGCGGGTCATACCAGTTTGCTCAATTTTAAATGCTTTCTGACCATTTTAGGTACATCACACTGAGCTTTAACAACAAGAATGAGGACATTAAAACACTGATTCTGCTTGCTGTCTTTTAAAAACATTTTTGGGCCCAGATTCACAGATAGACATGCACGTACATGTACAGACCTCGACACATGGAGGCACGTTTGCACACTGATTAAGGTCATTTACAGAGAAGACAGAAATAAATAAATATGATAAGAAATTCTACAACCAAGCTGTAAATGACTCTTATTGATGGACCATATCAAATTACCAACTACGTCCAGGTGGTGGAAGTTAACAGTGAGCAGATGAAATCCTATTACAACCCACTCCCTCCCTGTTTCTCCCTCTCTCCCTCTCTCCGTCCATCCTCCTAGTCCTTCATCCATTCCTCCATTCCCCTCCCCATCTGCAGCGGCTGCAGTCCCAGAAGCAGGGGATTGTGGTTGGGCTGAATCAGGCAGGGCTAAAATGACATTTAACTGATGTTCAGAGGCGAGGCAGGCTCCTGTAGCGGCTAGATAAGACCATTGCTGCTGGCATTTCAATTACACTTTTACTGCCCTGCACATCTGTCGCCAGCCTACTTTCACCGGGTTCCTCCACAGGCAAACATATCCTCATCCCCCTACCTTTGCATCACTTTGCTCTTTCTTCTTCTTTTTTTAACCTTTCTCTTTTTTTTTAGAACTGAATTCAGAACTGGATCGGATTGGACTATATTGGTGAAGCATGCCTCAAGGCCAGGTGTGGCTGGGTCAGTTTACAAGTGTGTGCATAGTATATGAATGTGTGTGTGTGTGTGTGTGTATTCAGAACAACTTTGACCATTTCCTCCCAAAAACACCCATGTCTTAGAAAGACCAAATCTCTACAGTTTCAAGACTAAGGCTGCATGATAAGAACTGTAATTATTAAAAATACACTGGTGAATCACTCATTTAAAAAGACTGCTCAGGAGTTTGACCAAATTGACCAGTGCTTGGACCGAAGAAACACACACAAATGCTCATGTGGAAGTGTGATTGGTCAGGACGTTTGGAGCAAACAGTAAACATTGTCACTGCTTAAAAGCTCATCGCATACTGCAATATTCTACCACAACAAGCATTAGCAAGTAATATACCGGCCAGGCCTTAAGGAATATGCATAAGGAATGTCCAACACAAACTCAAGCCACATCAAAACATAATTAAGTTGGTGCAAACTTGTGCAAATTTCACAACTGTAGGCACACATTTCAGAGAATAGCAGGTATACATCATATCATAAAGAACACCAAGGCCACCATTTTTCACATTTCCTCTGTTTTGGACAACAATATTGAACAATTTAGTTCACTTGCAACAGTGCAAAGTATGCATAAATTAGACGACTCTGTCCAAACCTGACTGTTTGTGGAGCCTTAATGAAGATCTAGATATGATTATAAGAGGATGAACTGAAATTGAAACAAAAGAAGCAAAATTTGAACGCAAAACACAGTCACTACACAATTGTCAAACATAATTTACTACACAGTCAAGAGTTAAGGCTGGCTGTTGCAATGTCTGTGGCAGAGAGACAACAGTAAGTGAGATCATGTCACTCTGAAAATTATGTCACTTATGCATTTAAATGTGCATAGTGTTTTTTTTAGTCAGACTTAACATTGTGCAATAATCACTTTTTCCAATCTCTTATATACTGTTTTTAACTCTACGCAAGACAAAAATACGCTTTATACTTCATTTTCATTTGATTTCACAGGCTAGCTGAACAAACCTGGTGGCTTGAATCGAGCTTAAAGGTTACAACTAATCCTTTTCTACTGACAAACTGATTTGCAAACAAAACATATTTACACAATTTTTTCCACTGTCTATGAGGTCGGGTCATGGCAGAGCTGTCATGAGCAATACCCTTCAATTGTCTGTCATCATTTTCCAGCGGTTTCTTCATCGCCACTAATAGGAGAGTTAGTATGAGGCAAGCACGAGTGGAGATAGACGGCAAGTTAATTTCATCTTCAGTTCATTAAGAGCTTGAATGTGTGTGTAAGAGGGACAGCAGTATTCCACACACACATACCCAGTTGCTAGTGGCCTCCTTGCTCTAGTTAAGGCAGTGTGTCTACACTGAGGAGTGATTTGGGCCTGGTCTCCCAAAGCAGCGCAGATCGTCCAAGGAGGCGCTCGTCCTGTAAATTTAATTACAGCTTGAGCAGGAGGAGCACATTACCATCCGGCCTGTCTGAGATGTCATTTCCATCAGGCATGTCAAAGCCCCCTTCTCTCTTCATCACAGCCAGTGTAGCACGGAGGTTGCACCTGGGGCTCCGGCTCTGCCGAATGCTCAACCGTGGGCACGAGGGACCATAACTCAGTGCCTATTAGCACACGAGTCTGCAGCACACTTCATATTAGCTGATGGGGTGGTTATGTGGAGAGAGACAAGTGCAAATTTTAACATGTAGAAAAGGATTGTGAAATAAAAAATAAATAACTGGGCAGGATTTCTGATACTTGAAGAATTAAGTGAGATTACAGTAACAGCTAAGAGGAATAATTTTTTATTAAGACATATAATTCAAACAGATGCATAGTTGCAAAGTAGGGCTGAGCAATCACCTACAGTATGTTAGTAATCAAGTAACTACAGATTTCATGAATAATCAGAGTATTTAAAAATGGCCAAATAATAAAAAGCAACTGAAGAGAATAAAGACCGACTGACAGATAGACAGACAAACAAGCAAGCAAATAAATAAATAAATAAATACCACAGAACATTGTAACAAAAATGCAAATATGCAGCATCATTATTGCTAAAATCACCATTCACGGGTGATGCAGATCATTTCGGATTTATTAACAGATTTTTAATTGAGTTATGCCTGGACCACACAACGCAATAACCTGTCCCTCCTAAAATCGCAAAAGGTTTCCCAGCGTCAGAGTAATCTTAAACAATTATCTTCCCAAATTCCTGTCATGAGGAGCGTCTATAATACAATCTTCACCCCACCGATTTACACTCGATCCAGTTAGAGCTGACCAGACTGCGATTCATAAATATTAAAAATGTTCAGTATTTACAACTCAAGTGTCCTGTAGTGTGGTGTTCAATCTGGGCAGATCTGGCAGTTTGAGGACATTGATAACTGAAAACGACCATCAGTGAAAAGAGTCATCATGTGTGAAGCCTCTCACATCAACATTGGTTTGCATTTTCAAAATCCTGTTCCATGAATTAAATAACATGATATTCATTTGTCTGATTCAAGACCAGGAGTCTACCAGATAAAAGACCAGATAAAGAAAAATGTATCTGTAGTTAATTTAATATTTATGATGCATGATATTAAAACATAGTAATAACTGTATGAATATTAAACAACAGATAAAATAGTTTATTAATCAATGATTTTTAGGTGTAAATAATAATCTTACCCTTCTGATTGATCTTAATGTTTGACTGTATACTCATGTATACTCGAAAAATACAAAATAAATAGTCTATAGAATGTTTCCTGCATGGGTATTGAAGACACGCTCTTGAGGGTAACACTCCAGTAACAGTGTTTATTTTCTGAATGATACTGTTTTTCTAGTCAAGGCAAATTCCTACTGACTCCAGGAGATTTAAAACGGTTGTAGAATTTACAACAATAATGAAAGTTATTAAAAGTTAGGAAACTGCACAAATTTGCAAGAAAGAGAACATAATGCATCTTTAAAACACATTAAGGACCATGTTGTATCTTTGAGAGCACATTTACATTGTTCTTTCCCTGTGGGACTGATTTTTTCCCTGGACAGCACCTTTTATTCTAACAGTGTATAAAAGTAATGTTCATTGGTGAGATGCTGAATGAGTAGTGACTTGTTTTTCTTGAACGTATAAACGTGGATCTTTGTTGTGTTAAAAGTGAAGGAAACGGGAGGCCTTGAACTTGAACTGTTCTTCAGTTCTCCACCTAGAGGCTAAGGCAAGACTGAGCCCGAGATGAGACAAAGCAGCTCATCTATGGAACAAACGTCCCTTAGCAGAAAACTGAACTACCTATAAAACGACCTGTAGGCAAAATGACAAAATGACATGCATGCCAAGTTAACAAATGACATAAGCATCATAACGGTCATAGACAGGTTTGGTGTGGGTTTCCAAACAAACATAAATCTTCCACATGGCCTGTTTAATTCCCCCTGCATGCACTAATTACATTAATTTCACTTCCTACTGTGTCATAGCGGGTTACGATCAAGCTCCCAAGGACTGGAGGGGATCAAAACACACACACAACAAAATAGTATCTCTTTATCTTTATAGATGTAATCTGCATTGAGCTATGTCTATCCACTATGACTAACCAGTGACTAAGAGCACAAAGCCACTACCCTCTGACATTATTACAGTCCACCAGCTGAGAGAGAGATAGAGAGAGAGTGAAAAAAAGAGAGAGAGAGAGATAAAGAACTCTAGGCTTCTGGACTGAAATGACCTAGACGGGGCTCCAGAGCAGAAATAGCTGGATGTCAAACAGCGTTTGGGGGCAAATGGTGTCTTTTGATACTGATCGATCTGCAGTGAGACCTGCTTTGGGGAAAACGCTGCTTAAAATATTTAACTGACTCCTCTAAATGGAGGAGGACATAAATAATACACTCCGACCTCAATAAAGCATGTTTATAAAGAGAGGACAGCGTGTACACGCCAAGCTAAATAATGCAGTACATATGCCGCACTGTTTGTATGCATATCAAAAAACATACAGCTTCTTTGTGAAATGATACTTGATACGCAAGGCGAGCTATGCAAAATAAGAACAGTTGATGTAGGATGGAGAACGATAAAAGGGGAAACATTTTCCACTGTGAATGAAGAACTTTAGTACATACACTACCGGTCAAAAGTTTTAGAACACCCCAATGTTTCAAGCTTTATTTAATTGAATTTCAAACAGTTCAGG
>JBBPCW010000014.1:9058945-9082082 GCA_037974425.1 Phenacogrammus interruptus | reverse complement strand
AGGGATGTGCTTGTGGGAGTGTGAAGAAGAGAAGAGAGAAGAGAATGTACGCACGAAAGAGAGGCCAAGAGAGAGAGAAAGACAAGCAAAAGAGAGACAAACTCTCTTCCAAACTATAATTCGACTTCTCTCGAGACCCTTATCTACATACTTCCTCAAAGGAGTCTTCACCGGTTACACGCCATATTAATCATCAAGCATTAGGAGAAAACACATGCGGTGCTTAGGATTTAACAAATTGGGTTTTCAACAAATAAGTGTTAGAGCTTAGCCCAGTGGTGGGCTGCACGAGCTGCTGTGGGAATACACACTGTTGTTTTTTTTGCTGCCTGTTTTCACTTTACAGAATTATGCCGCATAGAGACTCTGGGCCAGAAATACTTTCTCATTTGCAAGAAGTTAATTCTACTCTCTATCAACAAGCTAGAACAAAAAATTCAATATGGAGGAACGAGTGGGAGGCTTGTTCATCTGAGATATTACGTGTGTGACTGTGTGCTGGCGTGTGTGCACTCTCATGTGGTTAACCCTATTATGTAAAAGAGGGCAGTAAACACAGTGTGAATTAGTTTCTCAGGTACCCTAGCAGTGGACCAGTATGTATTTATGTGGGTGGATTCTAGAATAAAAAGTAAATGATCCCTCTCTCATCCACCGACTGCTGCTCTCTACTTCCAGCTGGTGGATTCAGATGTTTAAAGTGCCATCATGTGCTTTAACAAGGGCTGATCATGATGTGTTTAAAGTAAATAAATAAATAAAAACACAAGCTGGACTTTGAGGAAACATTATTAACATTCATCATGTGGCTTAGTGCAGAGCTGTTTTGCTAAAAAAGAATTTTACTCCATTTGTGGCTGAGTTGCTTTGCCGGGCTGCTTCTACATGGACACACACAGGGAGAAGATGGCTAAGCTAATCCCATTACAGAGCTACAAGCCAGGCCAGTCACACTGCTCATCTGGCACAATGGAGAATGGTACAGCCTGCAGTCTAGTTCTGCCTCAAGCCTACAGTCAGGCCTGCACACCGCCATCCAAAACTACAGACAGACCACAGGAGGAAAGGGGAGGTGTATATGAAGGGAGGGGGAGAGGGAGAGAGAAAAACGGAGAAAAAAGAGAGAGAGATAGAAAGAGATTAAAGAGAGGGGAGAGAGAAGAGGAGAGAGATTCTAATGCAAATTGACATACTACAGGTTTTTAATTTCCGAAATGTTGCATTTTAGAACAGAATGTTAACACGTCAATACATGAACAAAAGGATTAATGCTGCACAACACTGAGAAATACTATCCCTGCCGCTTAAGTTATAGGATATATATAGGATAGTTTTCTTCTGCAAACATCAATCAAAGTCTTCATGGCCCTCTGGAACACAGTCACTCGGGAACAGGAAAGGACTTTCTCCAAACTGTTGTCACAAAACTGAAAACATAAAATGTATAAAATATCTTTGTATCCTTTAATATTACCCTTCACTGGAACTAAGGGGCCTTCCCCAAACCCTGAAAAACAGCCCCAGAACTAGCCGACGTTTACACAGTATGCATGGGCACCATATCTCTTGATATACATCACGACGGTTTTTGTTATCACCCTCCACTGTTCCCCATTCTTATCATATGGCACTAGGGCATTAACAAAAACGTTCACTAGTCGTCATCAGAGGCCTCTCTGTGTTCGTGCTTGTGTGCTCTGCCTCTGATTGTCAGACTCAGACACGCGTTGCTTGACTTAACAATTATAAAAAGGGTGGTATCGCTGGCGTGAGGGGAATCTAAACACAAAACCACAACAAGACTAGAGACACAGCAGAAAAATATAATGGCCGATATCTACAGGAACATACTGAATAAAGCTATCTTCTAACAAAAATATATAAATCATTTATACCAAATAAAAGTGGTAAAGATGAATTGATATATTTAAACGTCAGAAGTGAATATGTTTTAGTCTATTTGAGCATTTTACAGCTTTAACAGAATTCAAGCATTCTTACCCAATCCAGTTTCTGACTTTGCTACACAGAACATATATGACATCTGCAACTCTGAACAAAGTCTTATTTAGGAGTGAGGTATGATTATATAATGATTTATAATGGACTATTTGCAAAGCCTCCTCTTTGACAATCAAAGTTCAAGATCAGTTAGCTAGCATCAACGTCATTAACTACGTAATCATCTTTTTGTTGCTGGAAAAAACTTGGTTGCAGCAGTGAATCTGTATAAGAAACTAGTTACTAATAAAGGGAGCCGACACCTCTCAGCCTCTCTGCAAGCCTTCACCCACTGTTACAAGCTGCATGGGAAATTAAAGGGGACTTGGGAGCATTGCCACCTCCTAAATGTATTTTTGCAATGTGCTCACTTTCATTATTGGAAAACACATCGGCTGTTCCCGCGGGTGAGAATTCCCGGACACAGACGACTGATAAAGCTGGAATTGATTCAAACCCCAGGAAAAGACTGTCTGCTTCTGGACCTCAAGCGAAATTCTGTCCTTGCAGTTTTTTACTCTCCTACAGAAAGTCTAAAGGCAAAGAGTCACTGCAGCAACATCAATCTATCCTCCTTCATCGCCCTCCCATCCCCAAGACTGGCTACATCTTTATCGTTAAATCTGGCATGAGATTAGAGCCATGACCTCTAACTTTGAGGAACTCTGTAACAGGTGTTAGAACTGGGAGTGCCTGGAGATGAGCATAAATCACAAATAGTCCTCCAGTGCAGCGTGGGATTAGATGAGCCGCACTACACAGAAATGCCAGCTCTGAGCTCAGAGGGCAGCGGATACTAATTAATGACATCAATTACAGAATGTCACCAAATCACTAGGCTGTCATTAAAATGGCACTAAATAGTGAAATAATCATGTGCATTAGCATTTTATCAAAATGGAATGGGGGAAATAAATGAAAAAGGACTAAGTGTCTGGTATATATCTTTTTGGAAAGATAGTCAGAGCTCTCACCAACAAAAACTATCAGGCGAAAATGAATCCGCATGGTGCCTAAGGAACAGAGTATGGTCTCCAGCCCACACGCTTGGCACCAATGATAAAGAGGCCAATGAATTTGAAAAGGTTCAAATGTTCCCTCTGCCCTCGCACCACTATTTTCTTCTTTTTTCTTTCAGAGAAAAAGTGCCCAAAGCAAGTATGTTCATTTCATAACAGTTGGTAGGTCACAGGGAGCCATTCACTGTGAAATTTACTAAATTGTATTATCGATCTCAGCTATGAAACACGCTCTCTGTTCTGGAGCTCCAGATGACTGTAAGCAGACTGGAAAAGCCTCTTCAGAGTGCTTCCACAGCTGCTGTCAAAACCATTCATCTTATTCCAGAAATCTGTGCTAATGATTTCTGTGCTAATGTTTTATTTCTTAAAATTAACAGCTAACATCTTAGCTGTTCCTTCTTCTCAGTTATTTTTGCTCCATGCCTTATTGTTTCTTGAGTTGTGTGGGGTTGGACTCCTCAGTGGATAAATAGCAGTCAGTTCCAATTTCATGCTATCTTTCTACAAGTTAATTATTTGGAGGCCCACAAAGGACAAGAGAGGCTCTGGCAGCAAAACAACAACCAGGTCCTGTCCTTTTGTTTTTGTCTGGTTTTTGTTGTCTGTTTTGTTTTTGCATCATCCCCAAACTCCCTCTCTCCCTCTATACCAGCAATAAGAAAAATCATTAATGCAGAGGGTCTAGAGATAAAAAACAGAAGGAGCTGGAGAGTCCTTGGCGAGCTACTGGCGAAGAGGTCAACAGCTAAGAACAGCCGTTATCGGGCCTGGTGCTGCACTATCGGGGAGCTTGCTCTCCTTGCTTATTTACAGCTGGGGCTCCCTGCAGGGGCACACTTCTCTGCCTGGGGATGATTGGCCTGTAATGAGTTCAGGAACACAGAGATGGAAGTAGAGAAAAGCAGAGGCACACATGCGCCTGAGAAATCCACTGCAACATCCATAGGTCATGGGAGCAGAAGAAAAGGAAAGCTTCCAGCATGGGGTGGAATGAAATGTCACAGAGTGTGAAGTGTTTGTGCTGTTCACTTTCAGCTTGGTGCAACATGCAAACCCTTACAGGCCCATAAATATTAGACAGTCTGACCAACACCTGGGTCGTTGTACTACATAATTAATCAATTTTGGTAAATATCCTGCTCAAAAAGCACAGACAATTACTGTTTTATCTTCAGGGTCGGTAACACTAAATGATAAACAGTACAGTAATATACTGTTTAACGACAACCATCAATTGCAGCATAAAGTTCCAGTTTAAAATGTATTAATATATCTTCTAATATTGTCAGTTTGCAAAATCTTTAACTTTTTAAAATTTGTATCAGTGTCAAATTTTTACACTGGTCAGTCCCTAGAGCATGCTTACACACAACAATATGACAAGGTATGGTAAGCACTATGATAGATCAAATGCTACTTTGGATAAAAATCAAACTGCAGATTAATGACAACAGCAGCTGAGGTTCAGCAACAGCATACCGCTACCGGCAACAGGCTTTATACAGGGATCTTACTTTCCGCAGACTTGAACCGCCTGCTCGCTTTCACCCTCCGTCTAGTGGTGAGGCAAGCATTGGCAGCAGCAATGTCTAAGCAGGACTAGAGGACTGGGCTGAAATAATAACACTACACTTGAGTCCAATGGCTGACCGCTGTTATGTCTCTGTCTGTACTGTTGGGTTGTGCTGTGGCTATAAAATCACAGTTTGTGTCCTTTTGGCTTGGAGTAGTCATGTCTGGTCATTGCTGTGGCGCATGGCCAGATAATACAGCAGCTGAGGCGAAGGAGTTTAGCCAGCAAAGAGTGAGATGCCGGCAGAATCCCGGCGAGACTCCCTTGCCTGTCGGGAGCAACGGGGACGGAAATCTCTCATTGTGAAACAGCTTTTCAGTCTGGGGAATTACACAAAGTGCTCCCTCTGTCAATGCATTGCCAGTTTTATGCGATGGGGAAAAAAATGAAAGTGGGAAGGAAAAAGCTTCCACTGAAAGCTATTCAAAGGCCTTGGCAGAGCACCAATGCTCCATCTTCTCTCTCTCTCTCTTTCTCGTAGCACTCTGGCCCACTGTACCAAACATGGAGCAATTACTTAAGCGAAATTAAGCAATAAATATATATAACAAAGTCAAAAAGTACAAAAGCAAAGAGAGGGGAAAAAAAAAAGAAAATAGACCACAAGAAGGAGTTGAAAAATTGCAAAAAATTCCAAGCATATGTACTTAAAGTGAAGGACATAGATTCATAATTTGACATATTAATGTACAAAGTCTCTTAGCGTAAGAAAAAAATAAAAGCATGGAGAGTGGCTTTGGCCAAGCAGACTCTTGCTCGGCAGGAAACGCTAAACTCAGCAGAGAATGCCAAGAGCAGAGAGCAGACTGAACCCTCTTCAAAAGACAGATGCAAAGTTTCGCTCTCATTATAAGTAGAGTGCTCACACACTTAAAATGGCGCTGGTTCACAGCCAGTGGGCAGTCTCAAATTTGTTTTTTTGATGAAGACCAAGCTCTGCAGAGGCCTTTTCAAACCCTCACAGAGAAGCATTTCAAGGCGTTGAGGAAACAAATATCCCTGCGAAACATCTCCATCCCCAGCATCTCTCATCAAAGAACATTTAAAGATTTTGCTATGAATTCCTACTGTCATGGCCTGTCTTGGACTCATTGCCACCATGAAGGCCTACTGTATGGATTAGTCCTGTGTGAAAAAAGCAGGAAAGTTCAGGTAAGAATAAAAACTTTGACATAAGCTAATACAAGGTTAAACTAGACTACCCACCGTCCATGGAACTCTCAAGCAATTCTGGTGGGAAACATGCACATAGGGAAGGGTGCTTCAACCAAAGTTTGTGGCCAAATTTGGTTTAAAACGAGGAGGAATAGCAACCCATTCTGAAGGCCAAATGAAAACTCTTCTGCACAACGTTCTTTATCTGCATGCTTCCAGTCAGCCTGCATACATACAAAACAACATAAACCTCTTCCATTTCTTAGACCACACACCCTGACGAATATATAGGGCACATTTCAATTTTGTTTACTCCTGAGCAACTGGCTGTAACCAAAACCAAATGTATTTCTATCAAAAACTCTTCTCCATTTCTGCACGTTGGGTTACAAACATATTCCATTTAAATGTGAGATAGCAAACAAAACCTGACACATCAGTGCACGTAATCTCAAGGATAACGCTTTAAATAAATCTCCAAAATAAACAGAGGACGGGGGTAAAAAAAGGGAAAGAAAGAGTGAGAAAAAGAGAAAGGCGCACACAAAGCGCAAAAGCGTTACAAATCCTTGCCGTTTTCCCAAGCTGGGTGTCCTTGGCTGGGATGAAGAATGACACGTCTGCCTGGCGAGAGTGTTTACGGCATCAGGAGAGCTGCTGGGGGAAATGGATTACTCCATCATCAGAGCGCAACATGTTCACAGAGCAATGTACCGCAACACAGCTCTGTGTGGAGTCATTTTCACCTGCAAGACCTTTTTCATTCGCTACTGCCGTCCATCTTTAGTCTGGACTTGAGAAGCCTAGCTTTAGAATTATCTAGCGTTAGAATTATTGTACACGTCTGGAAGAGTGAAAATGACTGCAGGAACGTGGAGGAAAACTGCTTCATAAGACAAGAGTGGCAGTGATTCATGGATGAAGAGCATAAAAGCGAACCTATACCACTTGACCCACTCTCACACGTTCTCAGCAATAGAGGGTTAGCTCTGTTGACCTTACAATGGGAGCAGCTTAAACTGTTAATTCAGTAACGCAGCCTGTCAGGGGAATTTCCATATGTAGAGAACAGCTGAAACAGCTGCTTAGACAGAACGTTCAGCTAATTTATGTTGGGTCCAATAGGGGGCAACAGCACATTCTTTTACCCTTATTTAATGCTGCATTACATTATGGTAATAAATGGTTAATGGTAAACTTGATATTCTATTGTTTCCAATGATCTTTACTGAATATTTAATAATATAGTGAGTTATACATTTAATTATATGGAGAACAACCTCTATGAACAGGTCTGGCTATGCACTTTCCACTTTGTTTCAATGCAAATAATTAGCAACAAATTAGCAACCCCAAAAAACCCAATTAAAAATATTAAGTAATAATACAATATTTACTCTTCCTCTTAGAAGTACAAAAGTAGTATCAATACAAGATCATTCTTAATTTATAGAAGGCAAACTAAACAATTTCTATGGGTTAAAGACATTCTTTTTAGAAAGAGATGACATAAAACAATTCTCTTTCATTTATTTTCACTTTGGGATATGAAGGACTGCAACTGCGTCTGAGTACAAAAATTAATACCTAGAGTGACATCTCCCTCACAAAATTCCCCTCATTCACCAATCAAAATGTAACTGGTTGATTCCACTATCATTTCCTAATTATGTTGGTCATTAATTCAAAACATTAGACCTTCAATAGAGTTAATACAGCTAGATATTTTGTGGTGTCAGGGCTAAGGGCTATGTGTTTGTGTTTAGTTATTGGTGGTTGGGTTTGTTTCACTTTTATTTAAGGGGTCTGAGTTTGAGTTCTCATTGTGGGTTAACCAACACATTTGGCTTTGTGTTTTACTTCTGTGGGGAAAAAACAAAACTCCTGATTGGATCATTTCCTTTTGGGATTTTCAAGCATTTCATCCTATTGTTTCCAATGGACACTCAATTATGAAAGGAGTAGTGCTGCAACATTTACAAAATTAATATCTAAAATAAACTCCAGAATAATAATATAAAGTTCTGAGAGGCCATATGAGGCCCTTTACTTTTGCATTGATTACAGACTTAAAGTATGATCCATGCACCATTAAGCATGATTCTTCAAAAATATAGACTGATAACTGGTTGTTTTAATTATATATTCCATATGAATGTAGTGAACATTTATTTCTGTTGTAAGGCATATCCACGCTCATTTTGTAATTTAGTCTTTTTTTACTCTAAATCCAGGTATCAGTATCAATCATGAAACTGAAACACCAAACTCCAGCTGTAAGTATAACTCCACGTTTTCAAACTATAAACTCATTCTCAGTTCCAGACATTCAGAGGTGTCATAATTTTTAAGTATCTGCTAATGGGGCAACTTTAGCTAGACAGATTCTATTTGCTTTAAAAAGAAGCTATGCTGTGAGTAAATCTCACACGAATACCTGCAAGATTGAAGGTATAAAGCCAATGCGTGCTTTTCATTCTCTTACAGCCCATTCTAAAGTGAGAAAGGGGTACAGTATGTGGAGTGTGCTAATTGAAGTATGTGTCATAAGCGGAGCTTATGGGTATGAATTCGTTTTTAAGCTAAGTAGCTCAAGGTGAGCAATAGTGTGTTTAGGCAAGCAAGCTCCTGTGTAATCTTAACATCCTAGCATATTATAGGAGTATATAATAAACACTTACTTCCTAATGGTTCCTAAATTGACAATCACATTTGCATTGAAGACGCAGGTTAATAATTTGAAGTCACAACATGTCATGGTACAGCGGGTTTGATATTCATTTTGCAGAATACTATTTATACCACTGAGGATTTAGATGCTTTTCTATTCATCCTCAGATGTGACTTATGACCTTGTGACTTATGATTACGATTCCATATTCCTTATGATACATAATGAAACATGACATTATTCTATAGGAATCCTCTCCATAACTCTGATAAGTCTCAAAATTTTTATATTACATAGAATACTAAATATACTATACAAAATACAAGAATGTCTGCAGGAAAAAAAATCTAAGAACTATTTACTTTATAGTTAACACAGTAGTGAAATATAAGCACTAATATACACAAAACTTTTATCCATTTCAAAATATCTCTGAAAAGTGAGTGTATACTTGAATTTTACACATTGGTTATATCCCTCTGACACAGTATCAAACAACAGCTTTAACCCAGTCACCAGAAACAAACACTGTCTGACATTCTAAGCACGGCAAGACATTTTTCCAGTTTCCTGGGACATATTTTTCATACCTTCCTTCAATGACATTTCCATGCATGTATGTATCTGTGTAATCAGCAATCAGCCAAAGCTGCAGCTTACACTCCAATCGACAAAGACCAGCGCCAGATGGACCGTGGAAGTCCGCTCTGATCAAAGGTAACCGAGGGCAACGGCGAGAATGTCAGGCCATATTATCACCTGTTTCATTTGCCTGTGCACTTTTCAGATAGCCATTTGTCTGCCTGCCTGCCTTGCTCTGCAGCATGGCGCACAGATTATGCAAGCCAATACCAGGCCCTTGGTCGGATGGTAAATTTCATGGTATGGTTCTGCACAGAACACTACAAATTCTATTTCACCCACTGAATCATAATGCCAGCTTTTGTCTGAAAATGAATTCATGCTGTTGCTGCAAACTGTCATTTCTGAGGCTAAAGCTGGGAGAACACAACACTGGCATTTAGACTCTGGGAGATTTGGTTACGTGCTTTCCTTTTCTATAGAGAAGAACTAAAGTTATTGCATATTTATTCCCCAACATAGTTCTAAAAAATATCTTTTGTAGTTGAATTCTTTTGGAATTCTTCTGTCCAGACAATCAGAAAAAAATGAGTAGCTAACCAGAGAAAATATACGAAGTGCAATCCTCAGTGTAACTTATCCATTAAACATTTTACAGCTTTTCTGCTATAGGCGTGAAGTGAGTGAGGAACTACTGAGAGGACAGAGAAAAGAAGACTTGTACCAGTACCTTGACTGTTAGCCTTGGCTATCTTGGGTAAGTGGCCTTGAATTGGGAGGAATACAGGTTTTTTTTTTTATTCATGGCCTCATAGTGCAGGACATTTCTTGCAGGGTCAGAACAATGTTGCCTAACACCTGGGAGTGGAGTAGAAAAAAACAAGAAGCAAGCTTGTTTCTGCTAGTGTGACACACCTGAATATTAAAAACAACAATAAAAATTTATTGGTAGAATCACCTGAAAAAAGTCCAGCAGATACCAGTATCCAAACAGCAGAAACAAATCGTTATCCTCCCCTTTCAAATATCTTCTACCACAGCCTATGTTTTCCTCATACTTGTGTTGAAGTGATGAAACATTTATAGTGGCCTAATATCAGAAGAAGCACACTTGATCCCCTCCGAGCCCCGCTGATGCCTGCTGCCACTTGTGCTAAGCATGGAGCTTGATTGTTAGAATGTTCCCCACTTCTTTAATCAATGGGGAGCCAACTGTCTTGATTCGGGGAGCTCTAAAGTGTATAAATCTCTCGCAGCAAGTCTGGCTGCTTTTTGTCCCTTCTGTCTCTTTCAGTCTTTCTCTCTCTCTCTCTGGCAGTGACTATAATCATTCATGTAGTAGATGTACTCTGCCAGTGTGACATGAAGAGTTCTAAAGGAAGATAGGGAATGAGAAACACGAAACTCCCCAGTTAGAGAAAGGAAAACACAAAACAATTAAAGTTTCATCAGCAGTAAACTATTCATCAGTCTCACTGCAAAGGCCTTCTCTGGTCCTGATAACTCTTTTGTTCAACAACTTTATGGAGATGTACCATAAACACAATAAATAATTTAAAGGCCCCAAATCATGGAGAAATTAATATATTTACATAATTTATTTTAAATAAGACACCTGTTTGATAGGTGTGTAAACATTGTGAGCATTTCAATCCTGTCCGGTCCACAGAGGATATACTGAAAAATGGTCTGCACAAAATTCTTAATTTTCCAAAAGTCTATGCACTTGAAAAAAAATAGGAAATGGCTACATTCACTGTTTGAACCCATAAAAATATTCTGGCCATACCTTTACTGCAGTGTCCACATCACAAAGTCACAAGTGCACGGTCCACATTCAAGAACATGCACAACACGCAACCAGACAGTGGCACACACAAGAAGTCATACTGCTGCACTGGCAGCAGATTAAATCAGGAGCTGCAGTCAATGAGTTTTATTACTCAAAAGACATGAACCTCTGATGAAACACAACGTGTGGAGCAATTTCAACATAATATTTCCACAGGAATAATTATAATACTGATGTAACACCTACACTAATGTAATAACATGAGACATGGAATCAGTGGAGTGCACATCTGTACCTACAACACGTGTCAACTGGGAAACCTCCATTCAGGAAAAACAACAACTTTACAATTATAACACACATCTGTGCATAAAATCAAAGTTTTAATGTGAATTTAGATTATATTATAAAGACACTGTGCCCAATCCACTGTCAGAATAGCTCATCTCACTATTTTCAAATGTCTACAGTTAACCAGTTAGGGGCGACTGACCAAAAAAATGTATGGCAACTGACAAAACAACTAAATCGAACAATGTATATGTACTACATAATTACAAAATAAACATTCTAAATAATACAGCAGTAATTAACAAACAAATATCATGCATACAATGTTAAATTACTAAAGCACTGATTAAAGCTCATTTGCATGCAAAACCATAAGGATATTCATATAATGCTTCTAATTCCGCCATATATAAAATCACTTTAACGACGCCTTCGGGAAACATTCATTATATTTTTGTAGTATCAAGTGGCGCGTAATGAAGGTCATTTTTTTAGTCCTGTTACCAGAGCAAGAGAAAGTGAGCGAGTAAGAATGGGGGGTAGTGAAATAAAGGGAGAGGTAGTTCTTTTTTCCCCTTCAAGTGATTCAAAACCTGGAGGCCCAACTGCCTCAGAAAAGATATACTACTGCCCTAATCTGCATACGGCTGACAAGAAAGTGAGATATATCTCATCTAAATGTAAATTAGGTGTTTTATACCTTCAGTAAACAGTTTACATAACCATAGACTGTTTTAATAAACCAATTAGAATTTATTACCTGGATACTAAAGATATGAGCCATTTCTCCAAATTCACATTTTTATGCAAAACCCTGACAGCTGTCTGAGAAAAAGAAAAGGAGAAACAATTGTATTGGCAGCAGGAGGCACGTTGAATGATATCTCAACTTCAAGACAAATAAACACATTTGCTTAAACTCCTGTGACTCACTCAGCAATAAATTAAGCTCCAAGTGAGAGTATGTGTGGAACTGTGATGTCACACCTGTAAAATACAACATGTTGAAAGATATGTAATACATGAGGTATGTTAATTTCCCAGCTGTCACAGTCAAATTATAGAGCAGGTATGTAAATTGAGGATTGAGGTCTCAACCGAATTCATAATACCATGTCAAAAAATGACATTTTACACATGCAACTACAGCGTTTCAACATGAGACTGAATTCATGGATTCCTGGATTAATCTTATTTATTTCTGCTATTTTGCAATTTAAGCACACACTGTAAAGTTTTTTCTAAGATTCAAACTCTACTTGTTAAAAAAAAGAAAGAAAGAAAAGGGCAAGATGATAAAAAGTTTGGATCAGAATATAATGGTTAGCACACAAAGCAGCAACTAACTTCCTTACGCAGCACAGAAAGATGAGTAATTAAATGTCAAATCTAGGGCTTTCTTATTCCATAATATTCCTCAGTGGCATGTCCTTTTAGTGACACTGGAGCTCAGCACTCAATAACGTTTAACACCAAAAGCTGCAATTGGTGCCAGAGAAGCGTCATTGCTCCTCTGTCAGCGTGTAAGCGGTTAACGTCGTTTAGCTGCTGTGTTGCTTTGCTGAAACAGCAACAGGACATTAATTTGACATTAGCACCGTAATATCAATTCCTCTCCCTTTTCCAACTTGCAGTAATGCATTTACTGGAAAGAGATTAATATCAATTCCATAAATCATTCAGGAGAATTTCCCCAGCCAGAGACATGGGGTAATATCATATATGTTAGCTGATCTCTGCCTGGCCGCTCGATGCTCATTAATCAATGTCGCAGGTCCTCAGGGCCAGTCAGCAGGGAAAACAGAGAAACTTATAAAATCCCCTGATTATTTATTTATATTGACTAAGGCTCTGTAAATTTATGTTGATCATATTCCTTGTCCTTTTTCCACTGCCCTTCACTGCCTACAAATAGAAACGAAGATACAAAGCATGTGGCTGTTTCACAGCAATGACATGCTCCAGAAGCAGAAAGTATACTACTTTAAGTCTTTCTCTCTGGCTGTACAGTCGATCGGCAATCTGCCTTCCGAATTCTGTCGGATGGGTCCACTGTTGCATGTGTACACATGTGCAACAGTGTGATGGTTTGCTTCTGTACTTTCAAACCTCCCATTTTAGTTTTCAATCAAACGCTACAAAATCATATGGGCTACTTTCATTAAAGTTTTCATAGCACAAAGTAACAAGTTGATAAGACCAAAAATGCTGTTCCCTCCTAAAATTGCATTGATATAGAACATTTCCAAAAGCACAAAAATCCTTTAAAAAGCTCTCCCACAGGGAGGCCAGAGGCAGTGGCGAGCCTGGGCCCTGCAGTGGAGTGAATTGGTTGCCTGTCAAGAATATGAAAGCTGAGTCTCATCTGCTAGAGACCCTGAACCTAATCTCCCAGCAGAGAATGATATTGTGTCTGTTGCAGAGCTCTCCTGATTCACTGTCAATCCAACCCAGAGCCGCTCTCAGCTGCCCACTTGACCTTGTCACAGAAAAAGCACTTTATTTTCATTATGCCGCCATTCATTCAACCCCTTGCAAAAAGAGCCAAACAAAGGCCATTTACTCAAAGCATTCTTCAAAATATTACAGCACTGTTTAATTACAGCTTTCAACATGGCAGACAGACAAGGTAAAAGAGCAGGCACTCTCGCACCAGGCTTTAAATTTTTACTCCCTCTTTTTAAAAGGAGATAATTAGCCTGTAAAAGCATATCACACTCCGAGAATTGTCGGGCGCAATATGGCAAGAAAGTTCAGCTTAACACAAGATAAGAGATGCCATTTGTTATCACAGAGCTCTGACAATTCATAGCCTCGGCCTAATGTTTCATTCCAATGTCATTATTCGTATATGGGCATGGGCCATTTTGCAGCTCTTTTCAAAATACAAAATTTGCATTACTGGAAGCCATTATATAAATTATTATTGATATTCTGGGCTTCAAAATTACACTGCATTTACCAGTTAAATACCGTTAAATATGAACACAAACCGAAAGGCGTAAAACTAAGTGTAGTAGGTGAGCAATACTACTCTATGGTGAGAAGTTAAGTCTCACTCGCTTGACTATTCAGCATTGATCAATGCAACATGTCCTTCTCTGGGCCAGTCTCCCAACCAGTAAGCCTGTAAATGGAACTGGTATGTAAAATGCAAAACTATTAATCAGCATATCCTCAAGGCACTTTCAGTATGTAACAAAAACAATTTTGTAAAACACAAACCTGTATATACACAGGCTGTAGTTCCAAGTGTGGTTTTGTGGGGTCCTACTGGAATGGGCATTCAGTTGCCATTATTGTTACTGTAAATAATGAAAAAAAAGGTCTGTCATAATGCATCACTAATAGAAAAAGATTAAGCTAAAAAAAAAAAAGAATGATCCTTTAAGAAGAGCTAAATAAAAATGATATAATTATATAGAAGCAAATAAACATATGTATAATAAAATATTAACACTAATGCTAAATATATTTTTGAAATACATTTTTAAAAATATATAAATAAATACTCTAACTCTGCAGGCCGGTGTTTTGTCTTTGTTATCTATTTTAGTTCCAAGAAAAAAATTAAATATTCATTCCCCAAATGATTCCTGAAAGTTCCTGTTATAAAAGCAATGCAACTCATGACTGCTCTCCTGAACTATTCCATTTCTGATTAAAAATAGAAAGAACAGGGTGCAATCGGTTCTCAAGGTTAACCAGTTTAACTTACGTCAGATTCTACGTCAACCTCAGACTGTTTTAAGTACTTTCTGAACAGTTAGCAGTTTTTAATGTTTGATTTCTCACCAATAAGCAAATATCATATAGTATGTTTTGCAAACCACTATATTGTGATGAAAAGCTCTCCAAGAGTTTCTGAGCTCTCCAAAACTTTACTGATGATTTCTGTGAAATGCTGTTAGTATTCACATTAAATATTTTAATGACAGAACTTCTAAAGTACTCATTGCTTTGTTTGACATATTAATCTAGTCCAGCATCGAACTGACCCAACTCATATACAAGGTCATACTGGATTTTGTAATTAGTAATGGTTTCAGTGATATGTTATGAAAGTGAACGTGAAAATGACCATTCTGTCATACGTGAACACACCACAGCACACTCTGTCTGATAATATATGTGTTCATTGTTCCAATCATCTGAACAAGTTCTAAAACATTTCAATAATTATTAACAAAAATACCAGTGCTCAACATATCAAAAGCCATGTTAGGGAGTTTTTCCTTGCCACTGTCGCCATCACACTTGGCTTGCTCATCAGAGGCATTTCATTCACACACATTCATACACACACATTTATTTCATTTTGTAAAGCTGCTTTGTGACAATGACCATTGTTAAAAGCTCTATATAAATAAAATTGTATTGAATTGAACTGAATGTCTATGATCCCAGGTATACAGCAGAGTCTGTGGATGATAAACATTATGAGTTTAATTCTAAAATTCTCAGGATCACTGATACTAAATAACCTCTCAAGGCTAAAATAATTTTAAGTAAAAAGAAAGCCACGGAAATACGCCACGGCAGTAGCTAATCAGAAGAGTCAGAATTCAAAAAGGGCTATGTATAAACGGAGATTAACTAAGTTTCAGGTTAAACAGAGCTAGATTATCTTATTGCTCTAATATCTTTAAAGAGAACAGTAACAACACTCTGACACTGTGAAGGGGTTTACTGGGCAGCTGGATGGCGTAGTGGTTAGGGCGTTGGCCGTGCAATCAGAAGGTTGTGGGTTAGAATCCCAACCCTTGAGCAAGGTACCATCCCCACTTTGATCCCCGGGTGACCCTTGTTGATTAATGGGTAAAATGCAGAGAAAGAATTTCACAGTGTTCACATTGTGCTGTGGTATGTTCATGCGTGATTTGAAGGGTTTATAAATTAAAATAAATTGAAATAAAAGTCCCTCTATGAATCTAGAGTTCCTATTAGATAAAAAAGTGTAAAAAGTTCTTTTTTCCAACACAAAATTGAAAACATTCAATGTAATCATGAGCTCCATTCAGTCAAGCAGCAACATGACATAAAATCTATTTTAACACAGAAAAAATATGTCCTTCGTGTCTTAATTAACTGCTATTGAAGGCATACGTCTGGAAAATTAGTACCGCATCTCAAATAGGCTTTTGTCTCTGCCCATCACCTTTTTAGGATTTCTAAAGAAGTTTAGTATTCAGATTTTTCCAAAGTGCGAATGGATCTCAGACACATTCCCAGTGTCACTAGACTGCAGTTGTCAAACCCCTCCTAAAAAAGAAAAACTGTTCCCCATTCACAGGAAGGTAAATGAGAAAATATTTTTATTAAATCATTACTTAATCGTTAATTAACATTCAGTCGGGTTTAGATCAGCATCAAAGTACAGAAACCGCTCTCAATAAGGTATTAAATGTATTTTATCTGTGAATCAAGAAAAATCATAAACTCCTGGGCAGGTTAGAAAATTGGGTCTGGCGTTCAGGAACTTAACGGTCTTTACCAGCACTCAACGGTCTGTACCAGCACTTAAGAATGATAGAAAAAATGTCATGCCTTACGACGTGCTTCAAAGATACAATCTTGGGCCCCTTTTATTCAGTTTGTATATGCATCCTCATGGCCACTAAACCCCACTAAATGACTCCAGTTCCAAAAGACTGAATGCAACAACATTTCTGCAACAACAGTTAAATAAAGACAAGACGGAGAAAGTTCTGTTTGGGACAAAGAAAGGCGGCTGCAACTTAATCTGTATTTGAGAGAAATAAATATATAACCTATGGCTAAAATCCTGGTGTAATAATGGATGGGGATCTTAGTTTTAGCGACCACATAAAAGCAACACTCAAATCAGCATTCTGGCATATCACAAACATAGCTAAGACTAGAGATTTAGTATGAAAGCAAGAGCTAGAGAAACTTACTTATAGCCTTATTTCCTACAGGGCTGTCTATGCATGCTCTTCTTGTTGGCCTCTCCAAAAAAGGTTTATTCACAGCTCATTCTGCTCAGTTAGTGATTAACTTAAATGGTAAAATTACATTTCTCTGCCCACTGCTGAATACAGTTCCCCATGGACATCAAATCTGCCCAAATGTTATTTTAAATAGAATTGAAAAACCGCAAGTTCTCTTTTTTTTCACCTTTGTAATGCTTGCATAAATTGAATTTTAAAAGCTATTTTTCTCATCAGTCTATGCAATTAAAAATAAAAGTTCACCCTGTATGCATGTTTTTCTTTGTTTTGTATTGTTTTGTTTTGGGGTTTTTTTGGGGGTGGGCGGTTCCTTCTCAACATCAGGCTAACAATCAAATGTATTAAAATAAAATCATTCCTCACTGGACAGAAGTGCTCAGTATATCACCTGTCATATATACAGGGCAAATGACACAGTAAAAATAACTGAGAAAATATTTTGATAAAATTAGAAAATTGGGTCTGGCGTTCAGGAACGGTCTTCAGCCCTTATTGGTCTGGCCCGACTGTTCAAAATGATCATAGTTATGCATAAGACAATCTAATCTAATTAGCTTCTTCACTAAATGATTTCAGTACCACTGTTTGTATTCCCTAAAAAAGTAAAAGACTGAACGCAACAAAAATCCATAACCTTAATGAATGAGCTCTAATTTTTCAGACTACTCACCGCTCTCAAAGCAGGCATCAAAGATGAGATGTCCTTTCCTGGGCGCTCCTGTGTATCCTGAAGGAGTGACTGTCAGTTTGCTCACATTTCCCACCAAGGCATCATCTCCTCCTGCCTCGCTGCCTGAGGAACACACAACAGCGGCTCAGCATTCAGCTCAGCCAAAGAGACAGGATGCCCAGATGGAGCTTCAGATGTTAAAAACAAAACAAACAAAAAAAAACAAAGACATTTCATAACAACAACTGAAGATGCCAGTATGCTTTGGAACTAGACAACTTTCTGGGGTTTTCAGGTTTTCAGTATCTTTCAGTCTTTTATTTAGTCAGGAAAGACAGACTCTATAACAGTCAATGTTTCTCTTGAAACCTGACAACATTTTTTCAGAGGAAACTGAATAAAATATGCTGCAGTTAAACTACAAATTGACTACAATTTACACAATACTGACTGTACAAGCTACGTTAGTACATTTATTGTACTATAGAAGTTATTTGAATTAAATAAATTGTTTGCAGTCTGTTGTAAAACTCTGGGTTTTCAAGCATTTGTTAACTGAGATAAAAGATGCAAAGTGTTCACTTCATTAGAATTGCTCACAGTTCATTGTCTGGCATTGTTATTTCTCATTTCTTCCAGTTTCAAAACAGAAAACAGACTGCGGATTTATGCATAGGCACACACTGATGTTTTACCGCGCCTGATATGTGTCCACGTGGCTTAAAATGTATTCTTTTTAGTTGTGCCATTTAAAATTATGCTTATGCAAAAAGTTTACATAATACCTGGAAACTCACCCCAGCATCACATTCTTAATTCCATCAATTTTACAACATTATCATTATAATACAGACCGAACAACAACAAAAGGGTTGATGTTTCAAAGCAAACAGCAGCCTGCAGTTCCTTGTATAGACACACTGTGCTAACGTTACTACAATGGACAGCAACCATTAATGTTATTTATAACCTCCATAGCCCTATTGTTTATGTTTTCCTTTTTGCACCTCCTGACAGGAGCACAGCTGATGAAGTTGGCCGTTTACTGTATAAAGGTTCCAACAATTTACTTTCCCTGCCAGTACGTTAATTGAAGAGGAACTGTCCTGTATCAGTTTCACTCACAAATCCGCTGTCAGTCAAAGCTGTCTAAATGTGTGGAACAGCAGGGTTTATTTTCATTTAATTGTGCTCCTGAAGCAAGTAACCACCAGACAGCCACTAGCCAGACAGGCTAACGTTAGCAAACAGTCAATGTTTACAAACACGGAGCAGCCTGACGCTGAAACCCGGGCACTTCCTAGCAACGGCAAGCCCTCCTACATTAATGCGTGAGCCGTGTGTGTGTGTGGTGAGAGCTGACAGTGATCGTGGAGCTTCATTTTACACACCAGTATCGAGCTCTCTGGTGCTCTCCTCCATCTTCCTCTGTTTTTCTCCGTCCCACCACGCTGCAGGTGCGTTGCCAAGACAACAGGAGCAGGCGCGCGAGGATTTGACGTAAGATGGAGACGAGCACGCGGGAAGAGTGTACAGCTCCCCCAGCCACATGGATGTCTCCCAGCAACCCTCCATTCGTATAATCTTATTAAAATATCGGATTATCAAGCCTTCTCTTACTCTAGGACCTAGAGGCAGCTAGACTGAGCTCTAGGACCTAGGGGCAGTTGCATGCAGTTCAGTGGCCCCTTACAGTCGCCACACAGAGTGAACAATGTGATTTTTTTCCTCTGCATTTAACCCATTCACCAAGTGGGCAGCCAGCGACTGGAGAGCAGTGTCTGGGGACGGTACCTTGCTTGAGGGTGTCTCAGTGGTGCCATTAGCAGTCCTGGTATTTAAACCCATGTCCTCATCGCAGGGGCAACTTCCTAACCACCAGGCCATCAGCTGCCCCACTATGAAAACTATTTTCAATATAAAACAAAAAATGGCTATTTAATGTACTTGTATTGCTACAATATTTCATAATAATTAAATTCAGGGGGCCCTTTAAACTTCAGCTTAAGACATTTTGGACAAGGCCTTTCTTCCAACTTTGTCGACAAAAAGTAGAAATGTTTGGGGAAGAACCTTTTCTATTCCAGCATGACTGTGCCCTAATGCACAAAGCAAAGTCCATAAAGACAAGGATGGATGAGTTGGGTATGGAAAAACTGGCCTGAACAGAGCCCTGACTTCAACCCCATCCAACACCTTTGAGGTGATCTGCAATACAGATTGCGAGACGGGCCTTGTCCAACATCAGTGCCTGACCTCATAAATGCTCTACAGGCAGAATGGACACAAATTCCCACAGATATTCCAAATACTTGTGGAAAGCCTTACAAAAAGAGAGGGGGGTCAACTCCATATTAAAGTCTGTGTTTGAATGCAAAATCATCAAAGTCCCTTTGGTGTAATGGTTTGGTGTCCAAATACTTTTGTCAGATGGCAACCGAATGTCTATTTAAGTTAAATAATGAATATGTCATGTTGCAGGTTCTGAAGGATACTTTTAAAAAGCAAGGATGAGCTGCATTATGAACAGGAAAGAGATCAATTGACACTAAGTCTGTATGTACAGCACTGATGGATGATTCCTGAGGTTTGCTGATATTGTGAGTCGAAGGTGTCGCTAAACTTTTTTTTGTTTTACAGGCCACAGTGGTGAAATTCGGTGGTTTATATATCAATCTGACCTCTAGTGAGATCATATTTTTTTAAAGTCATAGATAAACAGTTACATAGGATTTCATTTCCTTATAAAAGTGAACGCAATGCAACTCATGAAAGGGATGCAATACTAAGTGTCTTTGCTGGCAAAAAGTATGTGAACCTGTTAAATGACCAGTTTAGTCTAGCCAAGAATCAGAGTAAGGAGGTTCAATCCATTGGATGTATATATTTTATCAATTAACTATATGATTTATAAAACATCAGCGAGACTTTTGAGTATCAAAGTTTGGTGAAGATCTTCAAAAACAGGGAAGAGGATACAAAATTCCTGAGAAGTTTGGACTTTACAGTACACAGATAGATAGTGTACACCACAGTCATCCTCATCAGGAGTGCTCATCCAATTAAAACTACTCTAGCAGCAAAGTTTATAGTATCCTGTATGATCACAAAAAAAAACACAGGGTATTAGGTAAGAATCTGCAGGCCTTTCCTTTACTGGCTATTGTTAGTGCTCATGAGTCCAACATCAGGCAAACACTGGACAGGAATAGAGTGTATGGGAGGATAACAAGGAACAAGCCACCAATCTACATGAGGAGCACTGCTGGATGCTTGAAGCTTCCTAAAGTCTACACAAATGAGTAAGAAGACTGCAGAGAGAATGTTATGTGGACATATAAAGCACAAATAGATCTTTATGGCTTGAATTAGAAAAATCTATCTTAAGAACCGTATTACAGCTGTGTAGCACAGTAATCACAGCTGAATTGTTTGGAGCTGTTTTTCTGCCACAGGGGAAGAACAGCTTTCTGTCATTCGGTATTGTAATTTGGCATTGTAATTGATGGGTCTAGCAGCAAGGTACCAACCCTTAACGTATCTGTCTGTCTACCAAAAATGGTTGAAAAGGAGAAAATGCTGTGTTTTGGAATGGGCAAGTTCAGATATCAATGCAGTAGAAACAGGAAGTTAATGCGAGGAACATTCTGTGTCTCAATCTGTGGAACTGAGCAACAGTTACAAGAAACATTTGGCTGAAGTCAGTGCTGCTCAGTGGTGTATAGCAGTAATCATAAGCAGAGATTCACATGTTCACTTTTGTCAATGCTGTATTATGTCTTACACAGTCATGTGTTAATGCTGGATCACTTTATTGTTTCATTAATTGATTAATTAGTATAATTTTTGGGGGGTAATTTGTTTTATTTATCTAATGCCATGGCTTTGATGAAGATCAGATAACATTATAGGTCAGATTTATGTAGAAAGAGAATTTGAAAGAGTGCACAAACTTTCAACTGCCATTGTACATGAAGCGACTAATAAATATTTTAGGTCTGTTCGCCGTGGGTCACCCTGTGGAATGGACCCCAGCGTGATTGCCCCATCCCCTGCCTCCCAGCAGTCATGCCACAGATCCTATTACTCATCTTTAATTCAGTGTGTAAAAAGACTGTTTTTGAATTCAAAGTTTGAAGATTGTGTAAGAAAAAACGTTGAAGTTTTGTCTAAAACAAACTTCTGGGAAAAGAAAGAAGAAATCACTGCAGATTCCTCCAAAGACCTTTTTAATTGACACATTGTGAGGGAAAAAGCAGGCTGCAGAAATTGGCGTCATCAACTGTTCCTTTTAAGTGCTTGAGGTTTCAAAATTGCAGTGTCCCTCACAACTGATACTGTCTTCTACTTCTCAATTATATTTGCGGCTGATTAAAATGTGTGAATTCCTGGACAATTGGAGGATGGTCTATGCCATCAAGCAACAGGCCAGAGCCCATTCATTTTCTATTAATAGTGCAGCTTTTTGATTAGCCCTCAAATGGCTGGCCATATGACTATTTCAGGCAAGCACAAGCATATAGACTCTCTCCTATTAATTTCCAGGTTATAAGCTTTGGGTGCTAGAAGCAGACAAGGATGGGAAGGGAGGCGAGTCTTATTTAATAAGGCAAAATTGCCAATGATTTCTTCCCTCTTTGATCATATTTGATGGAAAACTATAGACAGTGGAGCAGCCAGTGTGTATTGATTCATTTTTAAGCGATTGTGCTGGACGGTATCTCTTTCAATTGAAAACTGAATAGTTGTCTTTCATGGTGTGCCATTCTCTATTGCCAATTAGCTGGTTCTATGGATCTGTATGCATTTGCGCGGCTTGTTGAAACATATAGGCTGTGACGAGTAACAGTAAAATGGATTGTTCCTAATTCTAGCCTCTTTGTTCTTGTGCAAGCAAGTTGCCAGAATACACCGGTCTATTTCCTAAACCCGCAGAGTGTTTCGGGGCGTGCTGAATCTCTGTGGGTATTCCTTTGACAATTATGACGTGCCTGCAGGAGCAAAATCTTCCTCTCCTTCCCTCTCTTTCCACTGTGCAGTTCCTGTCATCGCCAAACAGATGATTTAATCAACACATCAATCACATGGAAGGCAAGCAAAGTACAGTCCACTTCTTGATCCTCACATTTTTAATTGGTTCTCCAGAGACGCAACATTTTTTCCACATCAAAATAAGTTTCAGTCCACTATAACACTCCATTTAACTGCCTGTTTCACTGATATTTGATGCTAGCATTATAGCAAAAGCCTGCTAAATGCTTACAGCTAGGTTCAGAATTTTCTGTACAATATATATTGGAACACTCAGAGAAAGAAAGTTAATATTATGTGTGCATGCATGTGTTTGTGTGTGTGTGTGTGTGTGTGTGTGTGTGTGTGTGTGTGTGTGTGTGTGTGTGTGTGTGTGT
>JBBPCW010000014.1:8957371-8974672 GCA_037974425.1 Phenacogrammus interruptus | reverse complement strand
CTCTCCCTCTTTCTCTCTCTCTCGACAGAGGAAGGCGCTTTGTCAGGTGGGCTGTAGCCGTTTTCTCTGCGCTGTGGCATGGTGTGCTGGCTCTCTGTATGTCTGGGTTATTATTAAACCAGCCTTTCTCCCGCGACGCGTGTGCTGTGCCGAGATAAGTACAGGTAGAAAAGTTACATAAGGCATTGGGTGATTACCGGGAGAATAGTGTGGCCGTAACTCTGCTCGGCTGGTGATAAGTGCTGAAAGGAGCTGCAAAGTGCCCGTTTCTCCGTTTGGGCCCGAGTGCTGGCTTTGTTTAGCTAAGACCGTTAAATACGCCTGGCTCATTATGGTAATGTTGGAGAAACAAGCAGAGTAAAAGACAGTCAAAGCACAGCCAAAATGAAGGTGCTCGATTTGCATTTTTCTAACAACTCAGCGGCAGTCTCTTAACTTAGCTTCTACTTTTAGCTTTTACGCTCCAGATGACAGGCAGTGATGGATGGTTGGTTTGCCCACTAGATTTGCTGCTGTAATGATGGTGGTCAGCACTATTCCCAAGAGAGCAAAACCCAGCTTCATCACAATTCCATTACAGTATCTGGAGAGCTGTTCTCAGATGGACCTGTCCGTCACTTAAAGTGAAACGTTTTTCTCAAAAAAAAAAAGAGCCAAAAAAACCCAACAAAAACTAAAACTACTGCACAGTTTCTATCTGCAGCTGCCCAGGTTGACAATTAGAAACTCCTGCATATTCCACTCTGAAGGTTAAGGATACTCTTGGGTAGCATAAATTGATTTTTATAAAAATAATGATGTAAAAGCTTGGCATTTCTGTTAGGATTAGTTTTTACTAATGTTAGGTAATAGGTACAATTCCTTTCAACAACAAGAAAATGTTAACTGTAAAAAATTGTTCCTTCAAAATAAAATGGGTTAACATTAGGGTTATCGTTATATACTTACTTCCTAATGCTAGCAAGCAAAATTAGACAAAAAGGTCACTGTATTTACGCAACGCCATTCACTTTTAACACAGTTATGTAATTTCAAAACACAGTTCATTTTGTTCTAATAAACTTTAACCTAACATTAATATTAGGCACCTCATTAACACTTCAGCTGCAGTTAAGCTATCTCACTTGTTACCTCATTAACTTTGGTGAAGACCTTGCCCAAGCCAGGGCTTTGTACAGTTCCTGCACTAGGTCCTAGAGGACAGCTTGATGTAGATCTGAAAGCACTATGCAGGAAACACTATGCTTTTTTTTGAAAGGACGATGGTTGGAAGCCTGCTCTACTCTGCAAGTTTTGTGGGGAGTTTCACCATCACAGTGTGCAAATGCCTGCATGTGACCTTCACATACAGAACTTAAATAAAAAAAAAAACGCATAAAACAAAGCAGAGATTATTTAAGTGTTAAGGTTTCCAGGCTTTCAGAAGTTACACAATGGTCTATGCTGGTCTCCCCATTGCAGTTGTCTCTGTCATATTTTATGGTTCTGGTTTTGTAGCATGTTAAACTTCACAGAGAGTGCTGGAAAGAGAAGTGTCATCTCGTCTTATTTTCTGTCTGTTCCACTTTCTAAGGAATCTGCGTTGACCTCAGTTTCACTCAGCAGAAACCAGGCAAACCATGCTTCGTAAACTGTGCAGAATAATGCATGCTCTTGCTTTATTTCTGCCTTTCTTTCTGTCAGACTAATTAAAGAGAACAGGTTGTGGGAAGGCTGGGAGAGAGAAAGGAAAAGCTGTCAGGGATAATGCTGGCGAAGAGAGACAAAAAAAGAGCTTGAGAGAGAGAGGGAGAAAGAGAGAGAGAGAGAGAGAGAGAGAGGATATGTAATGCAGAGACAGGTTGAATGAAAGCTTGTTGCATTGAAGAGATGTGTGTACAAATGTTTGCTCTGAGAGCTGCATATATCAAAAGAGTCTGATTTGAATAGTAAGACAGCAGTAGCAGTACAACAGCAGTAACAGTAAGCCTCAGCCATAGAACCCCAAAAACAGAAAGCGTCAATAAGAGCGAGAGGCACGGCGACAGAGGATGAAGTGACAATATAAAAATGTGTACGAGTGGAGATGCCAGGCTACAGAACACATACATAAACAATTACGCTCGCGCGCACACGCGAATATACATATATACACACACACACACACACACACACACACACACACACACACACACACACTGTATTATGCAAATGGCCCTCTAGGCGAGTCGTCTCCCCGCTCGCCTCCCTGGAGCAGTAGGAGCCATCTCATTAAAAAGCAGCCCAACAAAAGGCCTCCAAGCCAGCCAGGCTCTTTTAAATGTTACTTTCAGGTGGCGGTCAAAAACATTGCCTAGGAAACCACAGAAATGTCACCAGCACGCGGCATGCCATGCAGTAGCGTGTGGCCGTCAGCTTATGCGAGCCGCACAGCTTGAGATGGAACAGGACACGATACACTCACACAGAACTGGGAGAACAATCGATGTCCCCTACACACACACACACACACACACACACTCCCTTTCCACACCAGCAGGCAGCAGTGCCCCTATACAATATCTCCATCCTCTCGTGAAGAAAGGAAAACAAATTACACGTCTGCCTGACAGCGGCGGAATGCAGGGCAGCCAATGAAGCCTCGTCCTTCACTCACGGCTCATTTGCATAATGTGACACCAGCAATAGCAGCCGTCACGCATGGACCGCACATCTCTGTCATCCATTTCCAGCATCAAGTCATATGTATGGCTCCTCTATCTCCATAAAAAGGGAATGGATTCAGTATATGTCTGTGTGCACCTCTCTAATCAAGAGTCAGTCGTTGTCTGCAAGATATGTTTAACTGTGACCAATGGCCTGTCTGCATTCTTAGTCCCAAGACATTGGACAGAACCAAGATGTTTACATTAACATCTCATATGCCTAACACGAAGGATGACCCTCTAGCAGTCCTAGGGTAACTAGAATCGATCCTGTGTACAAACTCAATACTCCACCATTCACACATATACTAGTTGATACTACTTGAGTCATTCTGAGCCCATCTTGAGCCCGCACCCAGGATCAATTCTGGGAATATGAGAGAGATTTATTAATGCAGGTTTGTTACAATGCAGGAGAATTTCTCAGAAATATGGAATGATGAATGATGTGGAATATGGTCTCAGATGTCACCTTAGTGCAAAATGGTAGAGTATGGGCTCACTCCCCTACTTACATTACAATGATTTGATGTCAAGTAGTTAATAGAGACATACCTTTATTATTGTCATGTTTCTTTTAGTTGCTTACCGACACTCATACAGTTATGTACAAAGAGGACGTGAGCACCGTTCTCACATGGGAAGATTTTCAGCCATGTAATACAAACAGTCCTGCAATATCTGCAGTCGTCTCAGTGTAACCGCTCACACCACTAACAGCCTCCTTTAACACCATTAGAAAACTTGAAACAAAGAGTAGCATTACTTTACTCAATGCACAGTGATGAAAGCGAATGGGTTCACTGAATGCTTCCTGCATTTTCAGGAGAACTGGGGATGCTCCCAGGCTAAAAAGCAACTGTCACATTCAAATATATAGCACTCAGGAATAAAGGCATCAGGCTCAGACAAATCTTGAAAAAAGTGTGAATGATTTCTTTAGTTAGACTAATATGAACATACTTTGCATATAAATAATGTTTTTATGAGAGTTTGTAGAACCATGTGTGTGCTAGTATATAGCCTGTTAGGCTATAAAGTTAAATGTAACCTTTATGCTGTTTATGCTGTGCTGGCCCTTCAGGTGGCTCGCGTGGAGTGGGCTTCATACGCTTCGACAAAAGGATAGAGGCTGAGGAGGCCATCAAGGGCCTGAATGGACAGAAGCCCTCTGGAGCTGCAGAGCCCATCACAGTGAAATTCGCTAACAACCCCAGTCAGAAGACCAGCCAGGCCCTGCTCTCCCAGCTCTATCAGTCTCCAAACCGCCGCTACCCCGGCCCACTGCATCACCAAGCCCAGAGGTTCAGGTAAAGCCAGCCAGCCAGGCGGCAGACCAGCAAATTCTTCACTGAAACTTTGATAACGAAACAAATGTAATGTAATTGGTCAGTAGGGTTGAATTTAAGCAATAATCCATAAGAATTCCAAAATTGGTGGTTCTTCTGAGATCAGAAAAGCAAAACAAGATTGGAAAGCAACAGTACTTTTGCCTATGCTGGCTGTGGAGTTCAGCTGAAGCTTGTAAGATACTTGATCATTATAAAAAATGAGTTACTCCCCTGCCATTGAAACAAGAAAAGAAAATGAACATGAAAAAGGACTGAAGGACTGTTTATAAGAGACAGTGGGGTTCTGTCGTTCACCATATCTCCATTAAGATTTGTATCATTAACACACCACAATCCTTTCATCTCATCCCCATGTCATCAGTCACCATTAACAGTGTGCTTATAAAATATACAGCCTCAAAGTATTACAAAGCAAGTAGAAATTAGTAGTCATGTTGAATCCTCTATGAAAAAAAATGTCTCATCCATTTGATGAAGTACCATGTGCTTATTTCTTCTACATTCATAACCTGTTCAGTTGTGCCATCTAGATGCCCGAGATCGTGCATTAACACAAATGAATCGTGCTTAGCAATTACTGCTGTACTGTAATGCTAATGATAGTAATCAGTAATTAATCCCTCATACATCACAAACAATTATAACTGAATAGAAATGAAAAGGATGTCTTTCATTTGCATGAATTACATGGCCACACAAAGGTGCCATTGTGTTGTGTTTGTTTGGGGAAATGGTGTGAAAAGCCGTAGGCACGGCCAGACTGGGCTCACATAGGCCTGCAGATGTCTTGTACACAGAAGCCTGCTCTTGCACCTCAAAGCCCCCTCTCCAATTAACTCATTTACCCACGGTGCAACCTGCCTGTCTAATTGGCTAACTGGCTCCTTAATGATGCGACACATTGAATGCTCTGTTTCAGGTTTCCTCGCAGAGCCTTTTTTGTCAAATTGATAGAGCAGAGCCACCAACTTGTGACCACCTGGAGTAAGTTTGTATGCGTGTGTATATTTGCGAGGAAAAGTTTGGCCTGAATTGTAGGAAAATGTTAATTAGCCCTGTCGGCCATCTTGAGGAGGCTTAATAGGACGTGAGACAGGGGCAGGCCGTGTGAGGGATGGGGGTCGTGGAGTGGCCAAACAGACGGCTACCCAAAACGAGAGTGACTGATGAGGATGAGAGCCTAATGCACCGGCCCAGCGGGTCACCAGGGCTAATGAAGAGACTAGCAGAAGAGAGAGAGAGAGTGAGAGTGAGAGACACCTCTATTTAATGTTCCATTACATTCTACCTCAAACTTCATTCAAACGTCATATTAAATTACTAAACTTTTCCCTAGTGCTAAAAGGTGCAAAGCCCTGGAGACAGTTTCATTCATATCAGCAGCATATCATTTCTCCATGATCCTGCACATGACATGAAGTCATTCTTTGATAGCTAATTGTTTGATAGTCGTGAATTCCCTGTGTGCCACAGTCCCTCAGATCAGTCTGCAAATCATCTGTCACAAATACAAAATCATTACAATGACAGAACTTGGTATAAGAAATAATATGTTCATCATTCAGTTGCAGAATTATATTGAATTTCAACTTGGAGACTCTATCTACCAATATATCAACCGAAAAGTCAGTCTGAAGTCATAACACTGTTAGACTCCTGCTCCTCTGCGGAGCCGTAGGCTAGGTTAGCAATGACACTGAGTCTGTTTGGCACCGGGTGGGTGGTGGACTGGCCTTCCAAATTAATGTTAGCACCGCTGCTAGCCTTGTAGTTTGCTAGCAGTGATTGACTCTGCGAGATGCCTGATGGGGCTGAACAGTGTAATGGCCCATTGCTGGATGGGCATCTTCCTTCAGCAGCGCAGGGCTGTAGCATTAGTTCCATTGAGTGAGTAGACCATCTGCCTGGCATTAACCCCAGAACCCTCCTTCTCTTCACAGGCTGGACAATTTGCTTAATATGGCCTATGGCGTTAAGAGGTAATTAAACTTCACCGAATGCCAGATGTCCATGTTGACAAAATGATTTCTATCGTTTTTTTGATTCTTCATTTCTTGAAAAGTCACTTGCATTCCGTTCAGTTCAAGGTTTTTTCCGTCATTTAAGTTTGATTGTTTTTTACTTGATTCTGCTTGATTTCAAACCACCAACCACTCTAGTGCTTAGAAATGGGCTATCTTTCATAATTTCTAGTGTTGAGTATGCTTTATTTGATTATGATGACTGCAGATTTTTAAGTTTTGTATCATATTTGGTATTTTCTGTTTTTACTATGTGTAGCCCTCATAGGATTCAGAGGCTCGAGCCTGAACTCCGCCTAGCTCGTGATCTTTACAGCCAAATTGCAACACAACTGTTTCGAAATCCTATCAACCTCTAGACACCTCTCACAGTTACATACACAGGTCTAAAGCCCCCACATGACTTACGTGGCACTGCAGTCACAATCTGGCTGCTTTTATTTTCATAGCAACATTAGGCATATGGCTGGAGGTAGGAGCAGAAAAGCTGTTAGAAACAACAAAAATGCTTCAGGGACCAGTGTTGGCCAGTGAGTCCGATTAAATGATTCATGCTATTTTAATATAAACTCCTACTACTGCACCTTTAATGTTCTGTCCTATTTTTGGACGAGGAGGGTAAGAGTGAGGCGGAGGGGGGTGAGAGTTTACCTGGATCCCTGCAGGAAATGTTGTGTTTCACTGCAGGTAGTGCAACCTCTGAACACCTGGGTTTTGCTCATGTGCTGTTTGCTTTTGTGTCCTTGTGGAAGAGTAGTGAGTCTTTTGTACATGTGATAAAGCTTATCATACATATTTTGTTGCATCCCTTCGGCAGTAAAATGGGCAGGGTATGGCAGAAAGGTGTCACCCTGGTGCAGTGTAACACTAAGCAAATGAAAAAAAAGAGATGTATTAAGTTTACAATGTTGGGGAAAAAATTATATATATATATATATATATATACATAAATACACATATATATATACATATATATACACACACACACACATATATATATTCCATGTTAATACAATATATTACATATATTAACTAATAATTGCCAGAAGTAAGTGGACAAAATTGTTCAAAATTCAATGCATTACTTTTTTCAGGAAAAAGCAACCAACCCAAATTTTCTGTACCTTTTTGTAAAATGTAGCGTCAGGAGGCTTCTGTACCTAGTGAGCTAAAATGTTCAGCTTATGCAGATGTTCAGGGTGAGAAAATAAATGAATAAAAATCCCAAATTACAAAAGCCGCTAGGTGAATTCAGTCAACCCAGACAATGAAGCAAGATATGCAAACAAGGCAGAGAGCATCTAAAGCAACTTGCATATTTCAAAACGACGACGAGACAAAAGCACTCTGATTATTTACTCCCAATACGATTAGCTGTCAAAGTTGCGGAGAGGGCCGTATACACAAATCACATGAGCCTGTCTTCCTCGAGAGAGTAGCAAGACGTGTGGAGGGTGGAGGGTTTTTGTATACCACGAAGCACGTGGTGGAAGGTAATTAACAAAGGAAAAAGTGAGCAGCGACGGGCGAAGGTGGACAGGATACGGTGGGGTGGGCTGACTGCAGGTCAGCTGCTTGTTGCTATGCAACTCCTTTGTCCAACTGTTTTCTCTTCGGTCGGAACGATGAACAGGCAGGAGTGCGTGCGGCCTCTGCTCAAACAGACAGGAGGCTTTTCCTCCTGCTCTATGTGTGTGAAAGCCACGCTGGCCCTCGTGCTCGTTCGCTCGCTCTCCTGCAGATGACTGGCATCCAAATTACCATGCAGCCATTTTTCCCCCTCTCCCTCATCGCACCCTTCTTCTCAAAGATGAGTAATGGTGCCGGATTCATTATTTACACAGAAACATGCCGTAATTGAAGTTATGAGATGGTTGCTTGTCAGCGAACGTAAAGTGAGCCGATGTGCAATTATACTCCTCGTTTGCATAATGAGACGCGGCCGACGCGGCACAAAAGACGGCGGGGAGTTGAGGGGGGGGGCGGTGGGGGGTAGAAGGGACAGACGTGTCGACTTTTGCCAGGACGCGGCAGCTAAAGCGCAGATGATACGTCTGAGTAATTCTTGGCAAAACAAGAAGCAGGAAATTGGCTGGCCCTGTGGTCCGCGCAACGTTATCGATCACAGTCATACACTGCGGAGCCACTGAGGGTGTGGGTGGAATACACTCTGTTCCCCACACCAGGCAAGCTCAAAAGCACCGCTTCCATATTCCACCCGCTGCTTGCTGCGCTCACCCCCTTACCCACCCCCGGATACCCCACCCAGCGCCTCGCACACAAGCGCACACCCTCGCACACCCTCTCACAACCCTTTTGCTCACAAGCAGCAAAGTCTTGTCTGCAGCAAAGCGGAAATCTCAATTAAAGCACAACCCCCCCCCAAATAATGCCTATAGTCATTCCTGGAGAGGTGGCATACGAAATGAACCTTTTATCCAATTTACCTTTTATTTAAAGTGGAAATTTCCTTTAAGCGGAAAGGCAATTAACTGAAGTCAACTGAGCATTCAAATCTCTGGATCAAGAGAAAGAAAAGAGAGAGGGAGAAAAAGGAAAGATTACAAGAGAAACGAGAGCAAATTTACTCAGTGGCATTCTAAATCTCCCATGACTTCGAGAGGTATTAATGTGACGAGTTCCTGCAATTTAGTGTCTCCAATAGATCCACTCAGGAAGACAGTGAAAGAAAGAAAGGAGCGTCGTGTCTCGCCGCCTGTGCGAGTGGCATTTTCGTGCAGCCCTCCCGCAGGCTACAGTGCTGCCTTTTCAGACTGCATACAAAAAGCCACCAGGCGCCTTCCTTTCAGGGGCGAACAGATATTGAACAGAAACTTGAAATCATCTTAAATCAAGAGCAATAGATTCAAAAGATGCTAACGCTGCAGAGAGCCAGCGAGACGCGAGCCCAGCCCTCCCCGTCAGAGAGAGCTTGCGTGATTAAGTTGGAGTGTAGGCGAGTCGGTGCAGATTGTAGAGCTAATGTGATGTTCTAATGTGCCACTGCTGTTTTGCAGCTTCGTGTGTTAAACTGGTGTGAAAAGCTAGGGTCACTCTGCTGCCTTTTTTCTTTCTGATGATGTTTGCACGCACATTGCAAAAAACAAGTTCTCTAAAACATCTCTCTCTCTCTCTCTCTCTCTCTCTCTCTCTCTCTCTACACCCACCTTTCTTGTTTCAGGTTCTCTCCAATCACCATAGATAGCATGACCAGTCTAGTAGGGATGAATATTCCTGGGCACACCGGCACGGGCTGGTGTATCTTCGTCTACAACCTGTCTCCAGACTCCGACGAAAGTGTCCTGTGGCAGCTCTTTGGGCCGTTTGGCGCAGTAAACAACGTCAAGGTGATCCGCGACTTCAACACCAACAAGTGCAAGGGTTTCGGTTTTGTCACCATGACAAACTACGACGAAGCAGCCATGGCCATTGCCAGTCTGAATGGGTACCGGCTGGGCGACCGTGTATTGCAGGTGTCCTTCAAGACCAACAAGACCCACAAGTCCTGAACTCCCTCCCCACTCTTGTGTAGCCCCGTTAAAAAAAACACCACTACTAACACCCACCTCAGCCCACACAGCTAGCCTACTCCAAACAGGAACACATGCAACCAACAAACCAACTAAAGAGAACTGGATATGGCTTATAATATACCTTTGGACCTATAAGCCAATGTTGCCTAAGTATTACAAAATTGAAAATGGAAAATATTAATGATTTGGAAGACCTGTAAGTGGTACAGGCATTATGTTGTATATCTTTTGAGTTCTTGTGGTTGTTTCTTTGTTTTCTCTTCTCGTAAAACAGTAGCAAAACCAGTCCGCCCTTATTTCAAAGAAGAGAATGTCCTTCTTTAGATTGAACTCTCTCGGTCTCAATTCAGGTTTTCCTTTTGTTCTCTTTTAAAATCCGGATCCACTGTCGTTAGTATAATGCCTCCCTGGAAAGAGAATGGGAGGGGGCTCTTTTTAAAAAAAAGAAAATACAATCGGTGATCATTCATTCATTTGTTTTGGTGTATATTATTAAACCCCCCAAGTAATTGACAGGGATGATGCCATCCCTTTTCTCTAATGCAGAAGAAATTTATAACATTGTTTTGTTTTCTACTGCAAACAGAACACATGTCTTTCCTCGCGATCGATCGGGAGACAAGGAGAGGGAAGGGATGGGTTAGCATTCCTGTTGACAAAAAAAAAAAAAAACAACACACACACACACACTGTTGCCAAAGAGAAAATCTCTTTGCTTGAAAATGCGTTTAGAAAAAAATGAAAAAATAAAGAGAAAGAAGATCTATTTTTATAAATAATAATTAACATAATAATTATTGAAGAATTTTTACAAGAATCTGGATTTGAAAAAAAGAGAAAAATATTTTGACTGGCTAATTAGGGGTTTGGGGGGAGGGGTCAGGTGCCACCTTGTCTTGTTCGTTCTGCCGTGGTACTTTTTAGGATCAAAGGTTGTTTGTTTTTCGGGGAGAACCAGATTGGCAATGGTTTTGTAGATGGATGGTTTTATCAAGAGATGCAAATTCAGGCAGGTAATTTTTCATAGCACGTAATTGTTCAACAGCGATACCCAATAGGAGAGGGATAGGGGTCTTCCCAGGCCTAATACATTGTAGTCAAGAGCCCAAAGTAAGGCCACACATTGTCCACTCATTTTCTTTCCATCATCAGTCTTTGGGATATCGGTAATGCATACATATACGCACACACACACATACACACACACACACACACACACACACACATACACACACGCACACACACAAACTCCTCCATTTAGAAAACATAAGTACACTCTTACGGTTCCTTTCACTCTGATTTTGTGATATTGCATTTGAGATGTACTTCCTTTAGCGATCAACCGTAGGTGCTATATTACATGGTTCACATATCTTAAATATCAAAGTTTGTTGTTCTGTGTGTTATTTAGAAAAAAATGAAACTTCGGTGTTGGCATTAAACTGAGCTGCTGTTTTCATTTTGTTTATTTTAATTGTTGGCCCCCATCTGGTCCAGAGAATTCTGTGCCGAGAAAGCCAGATGAGCAAATTCGGGCCTTGTAAGAATCACTTTAACGAGTTTTCTTTGGCTTGCTGACATATAGGTTACTTGCTGAGTGTACAGCGTTTGTCAAATTTCAATGATAATTAGCTAGTTCTGTTAGTCTAGTATTTGTTTCCTCAAAGGATCTATTACAAATGTGTCTTTCTTTGTTGTGTACAAATAGATGATATATAGTCTACATTTGTTTTACAATATCTATATCTATGAGTTGTCACTGTTTTTTGTTCAAGCTTGTCTTTTTTCATATGAAACTTTATGAAGTGATGGTTCAGTTACTTAGAAAACTCGTGAGGAATCCTGTTTAATATGTTGTCATGTCGCTTGTGGAAAAAAAAAGAAAAATTGGATTCAAATTATTTTTGTTTTTGTTTGTTTGTTTGTTTACCGCCGCGGCAAAAGCAACCGGACAAAAAAGCTTCTTGAGAATATGTATTTATTTATTGATTGACTGTTTTCATTGATTAAATTATTTATTTATCTTGATTATTTATTTATTTATTTGTTTGTTTGTTGTTATGTTGTCTGTGTTTTTGTGTGATTCTGGTACAGGGAGGGGGGTGTTTCTGAGCTAAAGGGAACAAACGACTAGGGGGAGACGCTCTTCCATTAGTCCTGTGCACTGAGAAATTTTAGTACGTTTGTGCTTTGTACCAATATATCAAAATTACAATATAAAAAAGTTTAAAAGTCAAAAACGAAAAAAATGTCAAGAGGGTTGGTGAGGCTCTTCCCTTATTACTAGAAACAGTTACTCGCTATGCATAACCTAGTCGATAGTTAAATTTGCTATTGCTTTTTTCTTGTCTTGTTAAACATAAATCTTTAAATCTTTTTCAATAAAGTTTAGTCTTAATAGAATGTTATAACAGTTGTTCTGGTTCAATATAACCTGTGATAAGTTTGTGTAGTTTTAAAAGCCGCTTCCCGCCCTCCCTCCACACACTACCGTTGCTTTGCGATCCAACTTTATGCAAAAATTGTGGGTCTGAAAACATAATTTCTCATGGATTTTTATGGCATCCAACATTTTGGGCTCTGCTGCCTCAATTTGATTATGATACTGTTTGTCCATTGTTTTAGTCGCACACATTGCATTGGACCTATCAGTGGAGAACTCAATGTAACATGTTACCTTGATTTGAATCTACCATTTGCATATGACATCACAACTCCAAAAAGCATTGACGCTGATTGTACTGGTTGAAATAAAATAGCTATAGAAGATGATATTTGATAGATGATACCCATTATATATTTTCTAAGATATAGTCTATTTTGAGAGGTAAATTTAGTGAATGGCTCGTTGAGAGTAGGGGATCAGCTCATGTTGAGATAGTACTGCTGTGAATGTCGGAGAACTTGAACTACTACTTACACACACACACTCATACGCACTCGTCCACCTCTTCCGTCATCCGTTCATCCTCTGCTCCGCCTGCAGGGCGGCAGCAAAGCCCTCCTCAAACCCCACCGCAGGTGGCAGTTTGAATTATGCAACGACCCCAGTAGAATGTTGTTCTGATGTATGAACTAATTTCTTACATGGCTTCCTCCTCTTTGCTCATGACATCACCCTCCGCGTTTGTGCATGACTGCGTGAGAGTTTTGTGCAGTGTACATGAATGAGTGTGTGTGTGTGTATGTGTGTGCGTGTGTGGGATGTGGGGTAAGGGGTGAGGGTGTGTGGAACATGGGGCCATGCCTCCGCGGTACATGCCCAAATCGCTGTGGCTCACTTTCTCCCCTTGTAGCGCCTTATAGTGGCAGCCTGCCAATAGGAAACCAACAGCCAGTAGTGTAGGAGGGAAGGCCAAGTGAGGAACAAGGCTCTTGTCATTTTTCATTTTCTCCTGAAGATGTGTTTGTTTACTGAGAATCTATAAATCTTTAAAGACAAAAAAGACGAAAAAATGTTCACCGGACCAAGCTGGTCTCTCCTACTTATGTTATTACTTAACTATCAATTATTGATTCTTGTTATTATGATTACTATTATTCTTATTATCCTTATTCTTATTATTAATCAAATTACTGCGATGAATGACTTCATGTTATCCTTGCTAGTTTAGGTCATTTCTGAAACTGGAAACAAAATATGGAAAAAAATCTTGCTGTAAATGTTTTTTTCTTTTTCATAAACTGTTGTGTTTGAATTATTTGTACTTTTGAATGTTGGGACAATAAAATGAGGTGTTGAAAGCTGTGTGGTCTCATGTGGTGTTTTTCTGTGGAAAAGTGGATACTCTTATTCTTTACTCAGGTAACTTCTGAATTTCCCTGACGTTTAATGGAGCCAGACCTTTTAGGTATTCATGGAACACTTCTATTCATTGCAACCCCAGAGGAACTAAATGTCACTTGAGCTACTTCTTTTTGATATGAATTTGATGACTTATCAAAATGAGTATAAATGCCAAGGTCATTACTCTCTGTGTGGGTCAGAATCAAAGAAGGCACCCAAATGTCTACTGTATTATCACATTAATATGCTTCCCTTAGTCAATCAAGTACGGCAGTCCTTTTGAGCCTGAAGATGCCAAGAGTGTGAGCATAGTGCCCCCTGCATTTCTACTGGAGAATTATTTCCAACAGGCAAACATCTCAAAGTCGAAGGCTCTGAGGTTTAAGCACATACATCGATCTAAAGTTATTAAGTGCTGTTGCAACAAAACATCCCATCACCAAAATGGTAACCTTACTGTAGAAGTCTAGAATTCTGAATAAAAAATGAATGTGAAGTTTCTGTTTGTCACATTTTGACACATTGCAAAGAGCAACTGCCATCTTCAAATTATGTAAAAAAATTTTTTTTTAAATACAGATGCAAGGTTTTGTTGTGACAGTGGGGATTTGCTCGTACCCCTGATGTGGCCCTCCAAAGTGGTGTAATGTACACCAACCAACCACCTACAATATTAAAGTTATGAGATGGGGCTTCCACAGATCAGGCTAGTTTGTCCAGCACATCCAACAGATGTTTGATCATATTGTGATTTGAACAATTATGAACCATTTATGAACAATTGGCAGTATGGCAGGGCATATTATCCTGCTGACATTGCCATTAGGGAATAGCGTTGCCATGACAATGTGTACTTATTCTGTGTAGGTAGGTGGTACATGTGGAAGTAACACCCATATGAATGTCAAGACTCAAGTTTTCCCAGCAGAACATTGCGTAGAGCATCACAATGTTTCTGTTGGCTTGCGTTCTTCCCACAGTGCAACCTGGTGACATAAAGTCCCCCAGGTAAATGATGCACATGCACCCGGCCATCTACATGATATGAATATACCACCTTCTTTTATTTCTCCATGATCCAGCTCTGATCCTCATGTGCTGATTGTAGGCACTTTCGGGAGTGGACATGGGACAGCTTGGGGACTCTGACAGGTGTCACGGCTGCGGGGTTGACCCCGCTGCTGTGCTTTTTCCCCATTGACAATTGAGGCAGGCTTCCATCTTTGTGTTTCTCTAGTTTTTTGAAAAGAACATAAAGAACGTGATAAGGGTGATAGGGTGGTGAGGGTGATGGGCCAATAACTCCGGTCCACATGAACTGAACTTAAATACATAACAGGACACAGACGGAAACCAACAAAACACAATAACTTAAACTGAATACAGGACACCTGAAACCGTGAAACATGAGACAAATGTTCACAAAATTCAAAATAAAAGCCCCAATAACCAAACCAAACCAAAACAGTGGCCCCTACCGGCCACTGGCTGAGCCCTAACAACAGGTCCCCATGGACCTTGGTCCCCATGACTCCATCATTGCTTCACCAATTATTTTTCCTTGGACCACTTGAGCCAGCAGTTATGACTACTGTATACAGTTAACAGCCCAAGGGACCTGTTGTTTTGGAGATGCTCTGACCCAGTGGTCTAGCCATCAGAATTTCACCTTTATTAAAGTTGTTCAGAGACTTATGCCTGTCCATTTATCCTGCTTCAAACACAGCAGCTTCAAGGACTGACTGTTGACTTGCTGCTTAATATATCCCACCCCTTTCCAGGTGCCAGTGTAATGAGACAATCAATATTATTCACTTCACCTGTCAGTGGTTCTAATGTTGGTTGACTGGTGCATAATGTAGTAAATAATAAAACAGCATACACTAAAGGCTTCCTAAAAGGACCAGGGCGTGGATTAAACGTTCTGGGAAAGATCCTTCACATAATGTGGATTATCCTGGGACTTCTTCTTCATACTCATACTTCACACACTTCACCTGAAAATTGCTCCTTAAATGTCCAAATGATAACACTTCAGGCCAAAGCTACATAACCTGTACAAACCTTTTTTTGATGTAAACTGATGTAACTGATGTAAACCTATATAAACATTTTAAAAAAATGTATTCCAACAAACATTATTGGTCAGAACATATTGAGATGAAAAGACATCAAAGTTGACTAAAGCAGTTTTTATGACAAGTGGAATAAGCCTTTGCAATATTGGTACATATCGGTTATCAGAAAACTGCACATGTATAGATTTACTAATACTAGCTTTCAGTGAAAGGTTCTGAAATACCTTTTTTTACACACTTCTATTTCTTAAAAATGTTGTGGTATAAGCCAAGTCATGCAGATATAGAATAATAGCGTTAAAGAATAGTGAAAGGTTCTTTAGAGAACCAAAAGCAGGTCCTCTTTGCAATCACCACAAGGAAACCTTTATGATACCTTTACTTTTAGGAGCGTACTAATTCATAACACCTCTATGAAGATATTAAGTGTCATTAATATATTTAATAGTTATGAAAAAGTAAGTGCTACAAGTGGAAGCTGAAGTCATTTGCTGTATGTGATGTGTGCAGGGGGTGAGGAGGGAATGAAGGACGAGCGGACGATGAGGGAGATCAGTGGTGTGATAAAGTCCCCCAGTCTGTCTGAGTCTCTCCACACTGTTAGAGATGTAATGAGGTGAGAGGCTCATAAAAGCAGAGAAGTGACGAGTCACTCTGTCCCCGGTCCTCCTTTAAAAGTCCCCTCCAACCAGCTGCCACCTAACCAAGAACAGACCACACTTAAAGAGCTGTGTTTCTACACTCTTTTATAAACTTTGCCATTCTTTGTACAATTATGTCCCAGAGTGGTAACCCCTTGGACACATGGCTTATTATTTAGTTATTATCACTATCGGGAATTCCACACATTTTTCTACATTTCTGTATAATTAAATGGATAAGATGTAAAAAAAAAATATATTCAGAGTGGTTTGGTGTGAAATGAGCCATTCTACAGAAATGTTTCATGTCAGAGTGTTTTCACTGTGGTGGTGGTGATAGGAGCCAGATGTCTGCAGTTACATCACAAAAAGCTATTACATAAAATAGTTATGAATATGCCACCTGATGCTTGGAACATTGTTTTGACAGTTTTGAGAAGGTTTTGGTCTAAAACATATATGTTTCAAATCCATTCTGGTACATGTAAGGTATTGAAAAATACAGCTGCAAAGTGTCAAATGTAAACTTATTTTTGTCATAATTATTACACAGAAAGCACAGAAAACAAATGCAGGTTTATATTTGCTTATATCTCAGTGGTTGAACTAGGCAGAAATTAAGGGGGAAGGGGGGTCCCTTTAAAATCTCCAAGTGCCACTTTATACATTCAGTAAATGGAAACTAAGACTGTTTTTTTTTTTAACTGTTTTGTAGTTTTATTTACATATGTGTGCATGTTCAATGTCACCTATTAACACTGTTTTTCAGTTTTGAGGCATGATGCAGGACAGCCAATGAAAACAGAGAAAATGTGCCTATATATTAGTTGTAAAGGTACAGTAACTAAAATAGCCTGATCATTAAACAATGTTTTTTGTTGGCTTGCATTCCTCCCACAATGCAACCCGGTGACATTAAGTCCCCCAGGTAAGTGATGCACATACACCCGGCCATCTATATGATATGAACATACCACCTTCTTCTATTTCTCCATGGTCCAGCTCTGATCCTCAGATGCTGATTGTAGGCACTTTCAGGTGTGGACATGGGACAGCTTGGGCACTGTACAGTGAACAGTTTACGGGTTTATCTTTATATTTTCGTTAAGGGTAATGTATTAAACTGTGTTTGAAATGAAATTTAAGTTGGGAGCATATTTGGGGCATAATTAGGGTTTACATTATAAAAATAGGCAGACCAAAAC
>JBBPCW010000014.1:8855987-8869721 GCA_037974425.1 Phenacogrammus interruptus | reverse complement strand
TTCAGTATGTGCAATATACTTATCATAATACTGTGCAATATATCTTGATGTGCAATACTTGTTACCTATGTGCAATAAATTTCGATTCCAAATATTTTTCTCTTGATAACTGCATTTTTGTAATTTCACAACTTAAATTTTTCTGATAAAGGTACTTAGACGTAACTGTCTATTCTACTTATTGTACAGAGTGTTTTAATTTTAACTTAACTCCACTTAGTATAATTTTTATTATGGGTAAGTTGTACTATATCTTTTCTTAATATATTCTAGTCTGAGTATATTTTATTATATATTCAGGTAAATTTTTTATTCTGTATTGTTCTGTCTTGTGTGAGTGTGCAGTCGTGATGTGAACAATTTCCTCCAGGGTAAATAAAGTTTTCTGATTCTGATTCTAAACATTACATATCTGCAAAAACGTGCGTGGCTGTCTTTTTTTACTTAACATTTTAGTTAGCATTTTACTCCCATTGGTGCTGGGAGCATCTGGTTGTTCAGAATAAAGACATTTTTAATTAATTCCTAAATTCCTAAAATTCCTTCCCTGACCCTTTACTGAATCGAAATAGGGAATCTGTCCCAAATGAACACCAAGCTCCCCTGAGTTTTTTTTTTTTTTTTGCTAACTTAGGCAGGGCAGAAAAATATGTCATATCATTTGTTCTTATAAACAGAGCGGCTATATGCCCAAAAATATTGGGACACACCTGTTTTTCAGGGTTTACCTCCAGTGAAGGGCAAACTTAACGCTTTAGCATACCAAGACATTCAGGACAACACCATACTTCCAAATCTGTGGACCCAGTTTTTTAGGAAGGCCTTTTTCTATTTCAGCATGACTGTGCCACATTGTACAAAGCCATGGCCATTAAGACATGGTGGAATGAGTTCAGGGTGGAAGAACTTGACTGGCTGTTATAGCTGCATATGGAGATAAACTCCAGACTAAAGTCTATGTATTTGACTGTAATGTTATAAAAAGTCCTCTTTGGTGTAATACTTGTAATACAGCCCAATACTTTTGTTATAATAGCACACTCAAGGGCACCATGCACTTAAACTATTCTGGATTAACTTTCTATTAGCCTTGATGTAGGGTTTACTTTTTCTGCAGTTTCCCGCTTGTTGGAACTGGGCCATATCAATGACTTCAAATTCCTGCAGTACTCAAATTATACTGCAAGGTTTCAGTAGCCAATCAGCCTGCAAGTTAAAACATGCTGATCGGAACATAACATATCAAACAGCCAGTGACAGAGCAAAACCTACTTAAGTAGGTGTTTGTCATTTTAGCCATATATACAGTACAAAGTGAAATTAAACATTCCTCTGAATCATGGTGCAACACATAAATAAAAAGCAGCATAATATAAGAAGCTAAAACAGCAGCATTCAGTGCACCATTAATTAGCCAAAAATCGATCCTCAGATTATAATAATCAATACTAAAATTTAGTATCGTGTTCAATATCAATTAGCACTGGTGTCGATTCTTAAGTGCCAGTTTTGCATCTGCTGGTTCACGGAAATAGCCGGCAGACTACAACAATTTTCAACAGGCATTGCAGTGGGCAGCCCCTCCCTCGGCTACCTGGAGGACCCAGTGTTTACATGACAAGGAACAACCAAGCACTGCGAAATTTTACACGGACCCTCATCTAGTGTTGCTAGATAATGAAACATATGACTAAATATCATCATCACTGAACATTTATCACTTGACAAAAACAAGGCAAGACGCAACGTAAATGCTGGTCATGTGACGATAACTATAACAAAATATATCATGTAATATTGTTGATGAATAAGAACGAGACTAAATGTGGTTTATAAAATAGGAACTATGCTAAAATGTCTCTTCATTTGCGTTGACAAAAACGAGACGATACATTATTTCCTGTACGATAGGGAGAGGAGATAAAAGTATTGGGATGCTCTACCTTAGAGTTATGTCCCAATACTTTTGTCCATTGAGAGGCACTGTGAATTAAATCTATCTATAGTGGACAAAAGTATTGGGCCAATATAGTGCCAGGGAGTGAGAAATGACAAAGTCTCTCTCTCACACACACACACACACACACACACACACACACAGCTTTTTGATAAGCAGCCTTTCCCAAATCAATTATTTGGTTGTGTAGACTATATAAAAAAAAGAATTCAGGTAAGTTGAGGCCACAAATGTGGGTTTAATGGCAATAGACATACATTTAGCACTTTTTTGTTCTTTTATTTATTTATTGTATTTAAATTTATGTGCATGTACTTCTAACTTCTAATTCAAATCAGAGTGTCTTCCATGTCTGAAACTTGACAAGACTTCTATAGTCTCAGCCTCAGATGTCACGCCCACGGAACGTTGGCTAAACGTCTGATGCATATGGTACACTTCAGGAATGTCAAAGTCGTCATTTGATTGGTTGAATTTTATCGGATTTCCGGGGGATGTGAGTGTCGTGTTTATTTTCGGTCCGCCGGGAAACAAAGCACAGACGTGTGATCACAGACGTGTGATCATACTGATTTACTCGGTGTTTTGATCAGATGTGGTAATGCAGACGCCATTGTTGTTATACGTGCACGAACAGATCATTGACTTACTGCTTGCTTTCTTCTCCTTCTTTGATTTTCTATGCTGACTGACTTGTTGCATCTGGTCTGTTGTTGTGGGGACATTTCCACGCCCCGAAACATGACGCTGAACGAAACGAACTGTGATTGGTTGTTTGACATGTCGGTCAAACGGCCTTATGGGCGGGCCTTGGCCAAAGAAAGCTTCTGTGAATTCCAGAGCTTCAGCCGTCAGTCTGAAGGTCTGGCTACGCGAGACTAAGACTTCTACTACTACTTATAATAATAATACTTTGAATTTTTAAAGCGCTTTTCAAAATACCCAAAAATGCTTTACAATTTTGAGTAGACACAAGTATCAAAAATAGTATTGAGTACCATCCTTACTATCAGTATCAAGTTTGAAATTTCAGTATCGTGACAAGCCTATTAGAATGCAGCACTCTTTTACAGCAAAATTCCAGTAACCCGCAGTACCTTGCAGTTTCACCCTGTGCTCACCCACGTTCAGAAATAACATTTGCAAGCACTTAAGCAAAACCACAAACAGTAAGTGCAGACTTGGGTAATTTCTCTGGTTTGTTTGGCCTCTGGCGTCGCCTGAGTGAATAACCGCATTTTCTTTTAGTGTAAGTCACAGTATTCACCACATGGTGGCAATGCTGTCAAGGAAAAGATATAACAAGTACAAAAGACTTGCAAATCATCCTCAGCTCAGCTTGTCAGACCATTAGTTTGGACATGCATAGTATCCAATGAATTATCACTAAACATGGAGACCATGACTTTACAGTAAAATTAATATGGAACTGTAATCAATTAATGAGAAAGCAATCAAAACAGTTTTGTTTTGACAAGTATGTTGACCAGTTGTCAGATTGCACTGAAATATGTCTTATTCCAAGGGAAGATCCTTCCATTCATATACAACATAACAGAAAGGGCAATATAGAACACTGGAGTTTAATGACTTGGATTTGATACAAATTCAAACTAAAAATTTCATGATATTGGGATGTTTGAGACTTCACAGTGGTAAATCACAAATAGCTCCCACTGTGTGTTTCATAATCTACAAGTGGCCCACTTAAGGAAATCAGTTTAAAAGTAAAGAACTTTACCTTTACAAGAGATATGAGTAGGGGAGTAGTTGAAAAACAGAGATGTGTAAACATCTCTGACATTAGAAATATGTGTTTGCATAATATACATTTTCTGAGTTTATTTATTTGTAGAAAGTACATTTCTGCATCATTGGATGTTTCTTGAGGCCTTGCTATGTTGTTTCTATGTGTATTTAAATATATACTGCAATGAATATATACTCATCTAATTGTTAAATAATACTATAGAATTACTAACATAGCTGTAGTCCATGAGATGTATTAATTACCATGTAAGGAGTATAAACAATGAAAGCAAGAAAGAATTTAAGTGGCATCTAAGTATATTAATCACCATAAAGAGAGTGTGACTAAGAGACAAAGAATACATAAAATAGTATAGTGATATCCTTAAACAACCCAGAAAAAATCGGGTTTACAAACTGGGTGATCGAGGGGGCTATCAGAAAAACTGATTACCCTAATACTTTTCATTTTTAAATATTAGATTAAGTAAACTGTTTTATACGGTGGTAGTTTTATCCCCATATTACCTTTTCTCTGATAATATTTGACTTAATAGACGAAATCTGTTTGTATTAGACACTCGGAAAACAAAACAGTATCAATTATACTGGCTAGTATCAATTATAAGAATTTACTCACATCACACATCCGACCCGTCAATCCAGGTTGTAGATTCACATTTCTGTGGAAAACAAGTTTAAAATTAAAGTCGGTCATACGCTGAGCTAGTAAACTAAACGCGTTTGTTTTTACTCTAACCAACACACAGCAGACCCGCTCTCGCCCTCTAGCGGTGTAAAACAGAATTTCAGAAACAGTCTGATTGATTCTGAACTTTATAGTTTTGTTTTGTTCGGGCTCACTTTTGTGATCGAGATATTTTGTTGGCATCGGCAGGGGGGGACTCGTCTGGTTTTTCGTTGAAAAGTCGCTGTTTGTCGCTAGCAGGAGTCCAGACGCGCAACACTGACTCACTTCAGACATAGAGCGAACTAGTGTTCCCCATTTTAGGGTTTTGACAGAGACCATGTGGTTACCGTGTCTCAGATACCGTGCTGATAATACGTCACAATTTTGAATGTGTGCTGCTTAAATAGGAAACTTTAACGCAAATTTGAAAGTTGCCCAAACACGAATTAAAAGCACATAAAATCTTTTTAGAGGAGTGTAAACCGATCTTTTCAAATTACATATAAAATGTTGCGTGGACAACAGTGATATACAGACACATGCACTGGTAATTTTTGTTTGGTAAAAGGGCTGTATTAGCATTGCAGACATCATGGGTCTAGACTTGACTGTAGGTCACAAGCTTGGGACATATACTCGAGCCATAGAATGTAACATGACACTTGATATACACAACATGGCAAACACAATACAGACATCTGATCTATATGAGCTAGTTTGACGTTTCTAAACCATGAGCTTTAACCCTTTGAAGAGCACACACAAACACGCACATATTTACACATACATATGTGTACACATACACAGGCCCATGAGGACTGTGATTGCAAATATGAGATTAAACATCAATGAGCAGAGGGTTTGGCATAATGATGCACTAATTGCCTACAGACACTTTTCTGTCCTAAAACATACTTTCCAAATGAATTAACAGGAAAAATGGCTGTTCCCCCACTTGTGGTGTCAGCCACCACAAGCTAAAATCCAGACTTGAGTTGCAATTTTTTGGTTACCACACTAATGCATGCTATGATCCAAGCCACTGGAGGATTTGTGTACTTTTCTTAAACAAAATATGGCTGCACCCATGTGAAGATAGAATCTCTAGAATATCAGCCCAGACTGTAATGAGGCATATTTTTCAGAAAGTATCTTTTGGTCAACAGCAAGTCCATTTGCATTCAAATAAAACAGCCTATATCTTGATTAAATTGCCTTCACAGCTAAATTCCAGATGAAACTTCATTCTAGGACAGAAAAGAGTCCTCCAAAACTGTTGCCAAAGTTTGGAATGACTTTGTCTGCTGTGGGTTTAACATTATCCTTACACTAGTCAGCCACACCATTAAATCTACTGACATGTGGGGTGAATAATAATGATTTTCTCTATATAATGGCATCTGTTGCATCAGGGCTGTGATATATCATGCAGCAAGTGAGTACTTGATTCTTGAAGTTGTTGTGTTGGAAGAATGGGCAAGAGTAACTTTGAAAAGGACCAGGGGGTATTCCAGAAAGCAGGTTATGCTACATAACCAGGTAAGTTCAAGGGTAAGTTAGTGCAGAACTTACCCGGTTATGTAGCATAACCTGCCTTCTGGAATGCCCCCCAGGTTGTGATTCCCAGTATGCTGTGGTCAATTCGTACCAAAACTCTCAATGATGCACTGCAGAAGAGTTACTGTAGCAAAAAATGCTGCAACTGCTGAAATACTGTAGCATAAATGGCTATGACAGGATACTGTCAGAACACACAGTGCACTTGAGTTTTAGCTAACCCTGATAAACTGCTAAAGGCCTATTATCAAACTTTATTTTAGGCACTGTGGTAGACAGCATTCTGGCATCTGCCAAACTCAGATAGTGAAGCATGATTAATTACTCCAGAGAACATGTTTCTGACACACAGTTCTTGTGCTGATGTTTCTTCTATGGTTTTTGCTGCACTTCAGTTTCAGTTTTTCAATTCAGACCGAGAAAGTTCGCTGACTTTTTGTGTACATGAACAATAATACTTAGAAACACGGAAAATTGAATAGAAAAGAAATAGCATATATTAAAACAATTATTACAGTGTGTAATTAATAATAATCTTAGTATAGTAAACAATGTCCTCACAATTTTGCTGTTTAATTTCCCAACAAATTCTATCTGATTTTGACAAGTTTGATCAGGTGCACTGGTTACAGTACTGAAACCAAATTCTGCAGGCCATCATATCTTCAGGAACAGGAGTCCAGCAGTATATTTTTAAAACAGATAATGAGTAAGTGTTTGATCATGCATCCACTGACGCCTTCACAATTAGTCAACCTTCAATAATTTCAATTGTTGTGAATGCGGTTTAACAGCTTTACCAGCAGGTGGCTCTAAAGAGCTGTAATGAACTCCAATGCTTACCATTGGTTTGAGCTGATGGAGTTGTAGCGATTCCTATCTTTTCATCTGTTTTTCTTTTATGTTTTGTATATGTGAAATGTATAGTTTCCATACAACCATTTTGAGTACATTATCAGTGGGCTCAGTCTTCTTTTCAACCTCTTTTTAACCTCTTAAAAAGATGCTTACATTACGGATAATGGAAATCAATACCAGGTGAAGTGCATTAATCAAGACGATCATTTGATTTTACAGGTAGAATGGTTAAAAAGCTCAAATTTATTAATACATTTGAAAACTCCCAGATACCACAATAGGAATGTATGTTCTTTGATCCACAGATTCCCATGAAGAACAAATGACTCAGAGCCATCATATCACACATAGTTAAGTGCATCAGCTGGTAAAATGTTATTCCGAGACTTCTATCCCATAAAGGACCAACAGCTTATAATCAAAATAAATGTGGGTTTGATAACTTGCTCATACTGACAAACAGTTATCTCCTGTACCTCTTGATCTGCCTCTAGTCTGCATTATTAAATGCTGCATCATTCCTTTCTTTTTTCCTCACACCGAAGAGTCTTCAGTCAGTTGTGGGCTTTTCAGTGGAAGAGCTCATTACTCAAACTGACAGGAAAATGAACCTGAAACAGATGAACCATCACACCTATCGGTTCAGTTCCTACAGTAGAGCAAGAATAAATACAGACATATAAAAACAGGGGGAAGTGAGGGTTGGGTATCACTGCTGCGAATGCACTTCATCAAATGTGTATTACGGGGCCTCGCATGAACATTGTTATTGGGTTTCTCCTCCACAGGCCTTTAAATGAAGGCACACTGTCAGTCCCACATTGGTGTTTACACTCCTCTCTGAGGCAGGAGAGAGTAAACAGAACAGCTCTGCTGGAGGGGCTGGGGATTACGTTTCCATGGGATCTTCTCTCAATAGTGGGACTATACACTCCTCAGTGGAAAATACAGTCCACTCTGAGCTCGAGACTGTCGCTGTTCACTACTGCCTCAGTCTTTTCTGAAGGGCGAGCTTTTAAAAGAAACGAGGCTGAAACCTAGGCGCTCGAGACAAGTTCAGGAGTTCAGTCTGAAATCTGAGACAAACTCAGTGTTCAAAATGGTATGGCAAATTAATGCTCTGGAGAAAAAAAACAGTTTGATTTTAAGCTCTTCTTTAGACTAAATAATAATAACGATTACTGCTATTCCAAGACTACATTCATGATCATTGTCAATTAAGAGTTAGTTGTAAGACAGAAATGACTTAAAATGTGTCCAAATGTATAATGTATATTCAAAGAAATTGTTATAATAATGAAAAAAGTGTTTTGTATTGTTTTGTTTAAATTATAAGACAGGCAGTTAAAAAGTTTACTGAAAAGGTAGCTTATTTTAATAAGCCCTTAATATAATATATGTAAATATGCAGTATTATTATTATTATTATTATTATTATTATTATTATTATTATTATTATTATTGTTGTTGTTGTTGTTGTTGTTGTTGTTGTTGTTGTTGTTAATAATAATAATAATAATAATAATAAGTACTGTTGTTTTTTAGTCATATCAGCAATATCAAAAAGACAACCGTGCTCCAAAAGCAGTTTAAGTATAAAATAACATTTATTTCTATCAAAATTCACATAGAGAAATGTACAACTAATAACAATAGAGCTTGATTTCATTCACCACGTACAGATGTGTTTTCACCGGTTTGTGACACTAGATGTTTCTGAGTGTGACGGGGTTGAATTGATCGGAACACAACATCAGCACAAAGAAGTCCAAAGTCCAGGAGCCGGACCAGCTCACCATCGGCTCACCATCATTTCACCATGAGTTCACCATCAGTTTACCATCAGTTCACCTTCGGGCCACCATCTGTTCACCATTAATTTACCATAAATGTTCCATAATTTCACCATCATTTTACCATCATTTTACCATCAGGTTACCTTAAATTTCACCATCTGTTCATCTTACCATCGGCCCATCATCAGTTCATCTTACCATCGGCCCATTATCAGTTCATCTTACCATTGGCCCATCATCAGTTCATCTTACCATCGGCTCTCCATCGCCTTTTGTTCTTTAACATGGCACTTTTATACAGTTTCAGCTAAAAGAACGGCGTGATTTGGATCGCATAATAATAATAATAATAATAATAATAATAATAATAATAATAATAATAATAATAATAATAATAATAATAATAATAATGTTAGTACCGTCTCTTTTTAAACGATGGACAAAATGATTCTATTAATTGCACCATTATCACGCGGAGACTTAATCCGTTTTGTAAATAATCTAACAGAACTGCAACCGACAGGTCAATAATTTCATATGCACAATTTACATAAAAAATACTGGATACTCTTTGCGCGCTGGCAAGCGGAGCTCTCTGATCATCTGATTACGACTTTAACATTTTTTAAATCTCGAACACTAGATCAGTCTCTGTCTGTCCGTGAGTGAAGAAGCAGAACAACTTTATGACCATAAGAACTTCTTGAGGAGGAACTTGTTTCAGTCCTGTTTTACAGTCTGTCGGGCCATTGCTTTGTCCTTCAGCATTTAAACCCATTTAACAGCCCGTAGGCCTGTTTGTGTACCCTGTGGGGCTGTTACAGACCAACAGACCTGCCCTATACTGCAAAAAGTAATGCACTACATGCACTGGACAATGTCCAATTATTTGGCAATAATGGTGCTGCAATATATTTTATTTATGTGGAACTTGCTGTGTATTTTAAATGAAATTCAGTGCATTATCTTTTGCAGAATATGAAGCACACATGTTTTATGGTCTGTTCCTTAATCAATAGATCCATCATATGGCCTACAGGCGAGTTCTACAGAGCCTTCCCCATCCCCTCACTGTTTCTCCGTGGTGTTGTTGACCAGTGGCCCGTACAGTCCGTTGGTGTAGTTCTGCTCCTTGTGTAAGAGAGTCCTGTCCCGGATCAGGTCAGTGAAGGCGTAGTCCATGGGGGGCCTGAAGCCCAGGGTGGGCATGAGGCCCGTGCTAGAGTAGGGGCTCATGAAGGCCAGGCCTCTGCTGTGGGCCGAGTAGGCTAGGCGCAGCGGGCTGAGGCCCAGAGGGGCTCCGAGCGGGTAGGCGCTTCCGTCGGGCCCAAAGTGCGGAGCTCCGTTGGGCTGCAGTGGTGAGAAGGCGGAGCGGTTGCTGAGGGGCATGGCCCCGGCCAGCAGAGGCCTGGGGCCGGCAGCAGCGGCAGCAGCTGCAGCAGCCGCGGCGGCGGCGGCGGCGGCAGAAGAAGAGGACGCAGAGAGAGGCGCCTGGGCCAGAGATCTCTCTTGCGCCCATGGCTCCTCAGGGGTCTTTCCGTGGTGGTGTCCACCGTTGTTGAGGATCTGCTCGATGGCCTGCACCACGTCCTTCCCGCACCCCTGCAACACGAGCTCCAGCACGCTGCGCTTGTGCGTCGGGAAGACGCGCGTCAGGATGTCGATGCCGTTCATGTGGCGCGATGAGGCCACCGACGGCTCCAGCGAGGGCTCTGGATCGTCCTTGTCTGTGTCTGAGGCACCCGAGTCCGAACCGGTGCCGGAGCCCAGGGGGCTGACCGAGGGGGGCGTGTCCTCGCCGTCTTTGGGGGCCTTGGGGGCTGGGGAGCTCACGAAAGACTCGCCGTCGCCGTTCTCTGAGCCGGAGCCGTGGCGCGCGTCTGGAGACGAGATGCCAGGCAGGTGGTCCGAGTCCGCGGGTTCGGGTGTGGGCTTAGACGCCGCCGCCTGGGAGCTTTTGGGGAAAAGCTCGAACTTCTGCATGCCGGAATCTGAAAATACAGGGAAAGATCTTTCAAAAAATGAACATAAACACATAAATACTCTGTGTGGTGTTAATCTCGAAAACGGGTTTTTACAGTTTAACCATTTCGGGTTATCATGAATAAACCAGTCCTCCACTCACCTGTGCTTGATTCGTTGCTCACCGGTCCGAAGACCTCGTAGCTTTGGCGCGGCGGGATGATGCCGTTGGCTGCGGCAAGCGCGAGGCCCTCCGCCGTGCCGTACAGCAGCTGCAGTTCGCGCGCCTCGTTCTCCTCCTGGGCCTGCTGCCGCCGCAGCGCAACCTGGGCCGCCATGACGCGCTGACGCTCAGCAATGAGCGTGCACTTAGCGCACATGCAGTCCTTCCAGCGACAATAGCGCTTGTGGCCCTTGAGCGCAGACACCACGCCGTGGTTGCGGCACCGCGCGCACTTAGGGGTCCGTGGGTATTTCTCTGCCGCGCGCAGCAGCAGCGGGGGCCCGCGCAGTAGCCCACCAGCCATAGACACCGGAATGGAAGTGGCAGCGGCGGCGGCGGCGGCGGCGGCGGCTGCAGCAGCAGCGGCTGAGGGGTGGACCTGCGAGCCCGGCTGGGCTGAGGCGATCTCCGGGCGAAGATCCATGACGATCAGGGGTCAAAGAAAAGGTTTCTGGTGCGGATATTCAGGTCGAGTCTCTTGAGAAGATATTCAGGTAGTATACAGTGAATCTTCAGAATATCTTCTCAGGATCTGCAAAATAGCTTCAATATGTTTACAGAGGGTCTGCAGAGGTTCTTCAGAAGGACTACAGAAGGTCTTCAGAGCTCAGGCCGCGGTCTTCGAGTCAAGAAGGTTAGGGGCGATGGAAACAAAGTGCACGATCATCCAGTCTGAGTTACTTTTTTTTTAAGAGCCTGTTGAAGTCATTCACCGCCCTGAACCGCACTCACACACAGCTCACACATGCACCTGTTGTGTTTCAGTCCATTTTTCTGGAGCTTGTGTTATAAAGAACTGCTCCAAAATATCACAAATTCCGCACAGAAAGATGATAAAGTAAAAGTCTGGCTGCGTTTCGAGCTGCAGGTAAGAGCAGTGCAGCTTTGGCCTCAGCGTGAGACACTATAACTTCCCTGAGAGACTGCAGTGGATACACATCCCTCTCTCTCTTCCTCTCTCTCCCTCTCTCTGTATTGTTGCTCCTGCGCTTTTCATTACACTAATTTGACAACAATGTGGCGCCCGTCATTGGCCAAAGCGCGAGGCTGTGATCTGATTGGCTCTCGTGCGTTTTCAACTGTGTCCACCTGTGCGCGCGTTTCTCCAATAACGAGCGCCACGCGGGGCGAAGGCGGCAAAGTTTCAGCACTGAAAACTCATTCCCAGTAAACAGGGGCGGGGAAGCCCGACACAAAAAATCCCCCAGCCGTGTGTGTGTGTATGTGTAGGCAGTGTTTCTCCAAATGATGTAGTCCATAATGACACCAGTCAATGTGGACCCTGTAGTCCTCTTGGTCTTTTTGGATGAACGCAGCAGTCATTTGAATTCAGTATGACTGTATTTGATCAGAAATTCAGAAAATATTTTAAAAATCTTATGAAATGAGCTTTCTAGAGACGCGCTCCGAGACGAAGGTAAGGCTGCACGGGCTGAAATCTCGTTATTTGTGTTCAGTGTTGTACTCGTTACTGTTCGAATCAAGACTCCATGACTCCATTAATAACACCATGCAGATGCATTGTGTTCTACTAATGCAATTTAAATGCATTAAAGCTCACAGCAGTGTTAAATCAGCGCTAATTATTGCATTAATATGAGGAACTGTGGCATTTCCTTTTTTATTGTAATTTAATCATTTAAATTTGTTAATGTTACAGTTAATTTGAATGGAATTCCTCTTTATTTAGTTTGCATGCCGACATAACACTGTGATTTTAATTGTTCTGCATGTAATCTGTGGCTTATAATGACTTGTTATGCTGACAAAAATCCTTGTCAAGCTCTAATGCCAATCGTGTACCGCCGCAGGCACATCTCACACTGTTAGAGATGTCTGGCAACCCGTCTGAGGACTTTTGCAGCAACCTGAAAGTATAAATAATAATAATTATAATAATAACAATAACAACAACAACAACAACAACAATAATAATAATAACAAAAATAATGATAATAATAATAATAATGAGAAGAAGAACTATAAACTATACAATAAAATAAACAATCATAATAAAAAATGACTAGATCATAAACGATATGGGTAAAAATATAATAAGAACATTATTATTATTATTATCATCATCATCATCAATAATAATAATAATAATAATAATAATAATAATAATAATAATATTAAGAAGAAGAAGAAGAAGAAGAAGAAGAAGAAGAAGAAGAACAAGAAAAACAACAAAGTAATAACAAAAATATAATAGTTATATTATTATATTATTGCATGTGTAATTGTTATGCCAAATAAGAATTTAGACCGCCCACATATAGGTCAGTAAAAGTAAATATTCCACAGTAAAAGTCATTGTGTTAAACTCTAATATAACAGCTGTGTAAAGCTAACTTATAGTCTAACAAAGTTAAACTCTATTAAAGATCTCTACGTGCTAATAAAACCCATTTAGTGCCATGACAATTACACAAAACTATTCAAAAACACGTATTCAAAACTCATTATAAATAATTTTTCACACTCAAATATCTCTATCAACAAAGCAACAGAACTGCTTTTGTGAAGAAGGACCTCGAAATAAAAAAGAAACTAAATAAAAAAGCTAAATAAAAAAACGGCGCAACATCCTGTATTAAAGTTACATACACAGCGTTTAGAGCTTAGACACATTCAAACAAACAAGCCTGTTTTAATCTATACTTAACTGTATTTAGAATAGATATTTTGTCATGACTTGTAGACTACATTAAATAAAAATCACTCTGTATTTCAGTATGAGCGTATGCTTAAAATAAGATATAGCCTACCAAGTTGTATTGCAGCATGCACTCCTGCATTTCATTGGCTACAGTCGACACTATAAAATTATATTAATTTTTTTTAACTAGACGATTAAACTATTCATCTAACACACACACACACACACACACACACACACACACACACACACACACACACACACACACACACACACACA
>JBBPCW010000014.1:8790490-8805246 GCA_037974425.1 Phenacogrammus interruptus | reverse complement strand
TGGAACTCAGTTTAATACATTACCCTTAAAGAAAATGTAAATATAAACCTGAGGTTTAAATACGGAAAAGTCAGGAAAGAGAGAGAGACAGAGAATAAGAGTGAGAGATACAGAGAGATGATCGCACGAACGAGAGAGAGACAGAGAAAGGGAGAGAGAGAGCGTGAGAGAGAGAGAGAGAGAGAGAGAGAGAGAGAGAGAGAGACAGAGCGACAGAGACAGAGAGAGCGAGAGAGAGAGATGATCCGCGCGCTCCGGTAAGGTCATGAACCAGAGAGAGAACGAGAGAGAGAGAGACAGAGACAGACAGACAGAGCGAGCGAGAGAGAGAGCGACAGAGAGAGCGAGACAGGTTTAAAACGGGCGCGATCCGGAAAAGTCATGAACCAGAGAGAGAGAGAGAGAGAGAGAGAGAGAGAGAGAGAGAGAGAGAGTAAATCCGCGCTAAAATATCAAGGTGAAGGTCATCATAGCTTGCGTAGTATAGACCCAGCTCCCAATCCAACTTTGTGAATAGATTAACGGCGATATTGTTTTCATAGGAGTCTCGTGTTAACGCTGTTAACAGCCCAGCACTAATAAAAATATAGTGATGCAATTGAAATCATGGTTTAACTGTAAAAAAAAATTATATATTTTTGCCATATTGCCCACCCATACATCAGCCACAACCAAACTCGGAGTATCTCTGTTCCACAGCAAGAAAGTTTACTTTAGAAAACACATAAATCTAGTTTAAATTATACAGAGTAGCTTGCAAAAATTTGCCCACCATGGATAACATTATACATTTTGTTGATTTTGAATGTGTAAACAAGTTAATATCTCCTCTGTGCGGAATCAACTTTCTGCAAAATTAATTGCACAGCTGTCATTTGTTTGCTAAATGTAACATTTTAGGGGGAAAAACAGCTGATTATGTTTAAGACCAAATCATACATACAGTGAAGGCCATTTCAAAACCCTAATCTTTCAGTTCATGATTTTGATGCATGTTTGATGACATTAGCTTCCAGAATTTATTTCGTAGAATAATTTCTTCCTTCTAATAACCCAACCCCTGTGCACTGGCCAAAGCATAACAGATCCTCCCTATGCTTAACAGTTATGGAAGTGCTCTTTTTTTTAATACTTCTGCTAGGAATGAAGCAAGAGATATCTTTGTTTCATCAGACCACAACACTAGAAATCTAAAGGACTATTTTGACAGGATTGGTTTTTTTGTTTGTTTTTTGAGGTGGGGGGGGGGGGTTTAAAGTTTTCCCCATTGATTTTTGCCATTACTGAAGCCTCCAAGTCAGTACTTTTTCCTGTAGGTCCTTGATAGTGGTCCTTCTTTGCACATGAGCAGTCTATGAGCAGTTTTTATCCATGTGTCATATTGGTTCTTAGACCTTAGCATTAGTGACTACCTAATTCTTTAACTTTTTTTTTTTTTTTTTTAACTTTTCCATGCCTCACTCTGCCAGTGAGGGTGAGATAATTGCTGCAGACAGCTGCAGTGTCTGTTCCCAACACCTTACCTCTGCACACTCAGAGGGCGGACAGAGCAACAGAAGGAAAAAAAAAAATACATAAATTCCTGGGAGCTCTGTAACGGTTTCATGAACACTGCTATTTATTCTTAAAACAGTAATACTGCACAGGGTAGAGCAGTACAGAAAGCCTCCTGCAGACTGCGGAATAGAAAATAATAGATCATGGATCCGCACCTTCAATAATGGCAGTATTATGAGTAAAGAAAACAGCTGCATGAAAGACAGCTGCAGTGACGACTCATCATGCTCAGGGTGAGGCTGAGGCAATTCAGAACATGAGCACTCATGGTCAACCATCACAGTTGCAACATTTAACTGAGGTTAACAATACTGGGACACTCCCAAAGCAGGCAAGTTTGTACTGCCATTCCACTGTCTTGTTCACAGAAGATCTACCAGTTCTTTAAGGGGAAAAAAAATATTTCAAAAGGGTAACGCAAGCTTTATGAGTATGCTTTAAATCAACAGACTGACATACTGCATTGCAACTGGGGAAACAGGGAACTGTGTCCTGTTCCAGTCAGCAGCCTTGCAGCATTATGTACGGAGAACATCTGTATAAATAGTTGTAAATTGTTTTGCAAAAATCAGAGTTATGAACTAGGCTCAAAAATGCTTCCCCTAGTAATTAAATTGACTACTTCTAGTATGTACATTTGTTGCGAAGATCAACAATCGCTTAATATATTCTGAACAGACTGCTCTACTTCCCACCATCTTGCTTCATTTCAGCTGACTGTGTCAGAATAAAATGCAATGAACGCATGAAAGAATATGAAAGAACTAAGGAACATGTAAAACGTACCCTAACATTAGTTTGGTAATAATCAAAAGCAAACTCAGCCACTGAAATGTAAACTGACTACTGATAAGTTTTTCCATCTATCTCCCATATGATGGGGAATAAAAAGTAGAGAGATTGCATGAGTTAGAATAAGGGTTAATGATGGCAAGGCCCAGAAGCCATTGATTCAGACTCCTAGTAATTGTATTTCTAAGCCCTGGCTGTCCTGTGTATTGGTACAAATCCTGGGAGATGAGATGGGTTAATGAGATATGCATAGAAACAGCCTGTCTGCCATGCAGGGGCTTTTCACTCTAATACATGGCCAGCTCTTTCAATAAGTGCCTGGTACATTATTAGAGGCCAATGTTTTTAATATCTCCTCCCACTGAGCTTGAGCAAGGTGAGCCAGTTATGTGGCCAAACACGAGCCTGCCACATACTCTCCAAAAATAGGAGCAGGCGTTTATGGTTTAATGCGGCCTAAAGAGTATTCATGAGTGGCAGGCCTCTCCACTCAAACCGAGCTTGTGGTTTCAGGTCTTAAGTGAGCACACTTCAGCCCCTTAAGTAGTCAGGTTGAAGTAGGCAGCGTCTGTGGTTAGAGGGTATACTGAATGGCTCAATGGCCCAGTTCCTGTTGTGCTTTTGCTAAGAGACGGCCTCTCCGCTTAGCCATCGACAATACGACTTAACATACAAAGGTAATGCATACTAGCTGAAAGAAAAAATTGAATACAAACAAACCATTCATTGTCAAGGTGGTCAGTATCAAAACATACTAGTTAAATGTATATGTTCTGTCACAGCTCTCTCAACTGGAACATGTTATTCATCGGCATAGTGTACATTGTTTCAGTTAAAATAATTTGAGGGTTTGGAGCACAGGGGGCGTAAGTGACATCTTCTGAAAATGTAATTTATGTCCCTTGTGCTCCAAACCCTCGAACTGTAGGTGTAACTACATTTCTGTGACATAAAGCACACGTTTTTAGGTATGACTGGGGGGTGTGGGTAAAACACTCAAATGTAGATGACATTTGAAATAAACTGTCCAGCAAAACAGGTTTGATGTTTCTTTTGAAAACTAAACTGTTGTGGCAGACTAAACACACAAAGAAGCCAGTGAAAAACTGCAGTGAGTTTATGGTCTAAAAAAACAGTTCAAAGTAGAGATATTCTTTGAGCTATTTTACATAATTACTGGGTAAAATGTTCCCATGGTGTTATATGGCTGATTGTCCTTTAAGGGCAGTGAAGGTTTGTGAGTTCCTCAAGGTTTAGTGTTGGGGCCTCTTCTGATCAGTGTGACTGCATAGAAGTGAAAGGCAGGGAGCGGTGCCTGGGGTGGGAAAGGTCAGTGACACTCCACTACATGAGCTTAAATGTCTACAGCTAAAGGACAACAGAGGAGAGCAGATCTGTGACATCTTAATTAGTCACAACATCTTCAATAGGGAGAAGCTCAAAGTCCAACAAACAGCTAAAAATGCCAAAGTAAACATATTTCTATCTATTTATTTCTGTTAGACAATACATTGTTTTCCATACTTGAAGAAAAATAAACCATGACAACATATTTGGATAACAGATATTTTCATTAAGTCTTGCCATGCATGGATGAAAAAGAAAATTACTCACTGAGTCATCCGAGGCTGAAGCTGGCCAGCCATCCCACTGTTGATGTCGCACTGGGATGTTTGTCAAATCTGAAATGTTCCTCTTCACCTAAGAAAACAGATGAAGAAAATAGTGAGTATAACCTTGGCATGTCTGTGGACGCTTCTGCATTCTTTAAATCGCTAACTGAAACCTAGTATCCTAATTAAGTATCTTTCGATAACATAGGCAACTAAAAGACCACTAGCTTGGATTTCTCAATTCACTAAGCAAAGTCATACACAAGCATCAAGAGAGTGTATGTGTCTGCATCACAAAGAGAAGAATGGCTTGAAAAAGGGGTAGTGAAGGGAGGGAGACATTCCGTGGATACTTCACTTAATGCCCAACGCCAACAGGCCAGTGGACAGTATTTCTCTTCGGCCTTTCAGCTGCCGTGTATCTGCACTTAATAACATGCTTTTAAACAGTACACGCCCATCCTCACCCAAACACTACTGTTGGTTTAAAACCCAATGCCAGGCTGATGAGCGGAGGGCGACGGTGATCAAAGTGGGTGTCGCTCGGAGCTGGACAGGCGCAGATTCTAGCGCATTACCCCTGCAGAATGTGCTACCCTGCGGCGCTAGATACAGAAGCAGAGCAAACTGGCCATTGTGCAGAAAAGCCTTCCCCGCACACAGCCAAATCCCACAGCAGGCACACCGAGTGGACACGGACCCTCAGCCAGACCAAGGACTTGTGCCCATAGAGGCAGAAACTATGGCCACATGAAGGCTAGAAAAACAAAGGATATGAACCAGAAGCTGAGGTGCTGGTGCCGAGAGGAAAACAGCAGATCCCTCTATAAACATTTACATACCCGAGATTAACCCAAAAATATGTTTTTAGCAGCATAACACTGTAATGTACGAAAAGCTGTAGCTCAGTGTTATACGGGGATAAAAGACCAGATTCACTAGACCAAGAGACGATAGAAAAGGGAATGGCCTTTCATTCTACATAATGTAAAGTGTGTATGCCCACAGGCACTGTCCTGAGTTCTTCGGTCAGATACATACACAAGGAGGGTGAGGAGGGGCTCTAATATTCAGTGCTGCATTTCAGTCGAAAGATTGCCCCACTGCACACACTCAAACATCCACCAGCCCACACACTAGGCTGTGCGCTGCGCTTTATGAAGTAAGCAGAGGTCAGCCGGGTTGGCCAGTGTTATTACAGAGTGTAATATCTGTGTTTGACCAGAGGGCTACAGGGATTTGGCTGCCCAGGCCTGACCGGCAGGCAGTCGTAAACACCCACGCTCGGCTGTAATGAAGCGTTCAGGGTCAGGGGGCACCGCAGCCCAGGAGAAAGAAGAAACTAATGCCAACGTGAAGGTCCTGGCAGCAGCGTTTATCCATCCAAGCACACGGGTCCTCGGTGGGACTCTGGCATTTTACTCCTCACTTCCCTAGGCCTCTTGTTATGAGGACTAGCCCACTGTCAATATTGCCAAACTCCATCTAACCCAGGCTGAGGGCTTCCAAAGAAAAGTTGATTTTCAGGGTTTTAACATGGATGCAGTTGTAGCAGGTTTCTAAAACATACTGAAAAACAGTAATTAAGCAAAAATTAACTCAATTAAACTACCAAGACAGAGTAGGAGATTTGACAACATACTGCATAATAGAGGGAGCTATAAAAGCAAGGACATAAAGCTCTCAAAGGCCTGTGTGAAATTTAATGCATTTGAAGTGAAAGCTGCTCACCCACTGGTGCTGCTATATTCACAAATTGTGTCTTTCATTAGCTATTCATGAGCAAGAATTAAGTTTTTTTTTTTTTTTTAGCAGACATGACCCTACAACCTATGAACCTATAATTTAACACACAACAAATTCTCTGAAGAACAACTTTCTGAAGAACAACTGATTCCTGAACACACACACACACACAAAAAAAAAGAGTTTTGAGATATTCTTAGCAGCTGACATTTGTATCGTGTCATAAATCGTGTCATTTGTAGGGCGCAATGAAGTTTGATTAAACCAGAACAGAAAAGACTCAGCCCGATTAAATTCCACTTCCGATGACATTTCATTTTAAATGTCACAATAGACTCTTCAGTAATGGAGGAAAAAACGGCCTTGTGCTGGGAGGCAAAAAACAAAAAACATCAAAAAGGATGACATTATCTCAAAATACTGTGTGATCTCCTGGATAAAGACATTTCAGCTGTCAACAAGTAATTCCCTCTCCACACTGCATGTAACACCAGGGATTTGTGCTCGACGTGTTAACATTTATACATGTTTTTTTTATATATAAATCTCAAGAGAGTGGAAAATTTCAGGAAACACAGACCTGCACAGACAAGCAGCAGCTGATTTATCAATACAAAAGTTATATATACACAATGCCTTTTCACAGAAATCTTAGACAATAAAACCTGAAAAGGAAAGACACAAAAACATTCTACTCAAATCACTCAAACGCCACAGCCTACTGTCTTTTGCTGCCCCCTTACTGAGAAAAACAAAACTGCACTGTTTAACTCATCTTCATAGGCAGATCAGTTTATTCGCTTTCTTTTGCTGAAAAAATGAAGTACCGCAAACCATTAGAATCCACCAGAAGTACAGAATTTTTATGCATACATACATGGAATGAAAAAAAGGCAAAGGCTAAAAAACATAAATATCACAAATGGCAAGTAAGTATATGAACACGACTAAAAATTAATAATGATAAAATACAGTTCTACACCAATAATGCAATGAACATTTCACAGATTTGATTTTTTTTAAGCTAGTATACATTAAACTTACGCAAGCAATTAATGCAAACATAACACTGGCACAGACATGCACACGCACACACACGCACACACATTAATGATCCAATCTCTCTAAATGCCAAGTACTGGTAATCCCTGGCTGGAGAGGAATCAAAGAGAAGAAAAGGTTGCCGTTAAACAGTCACAAGCTCTTCAGCACCAGATGCCTTTCATTCACACTCTTTTACTCTCCATCTTTCTTTTCTTCCTCTCCGCTCGTCTCTCCAGCTGCGGAGAGAAAAACAGCACTGACGGAGAAATCCCTGGGACAGCTCGTCTGGTCACGGACGGCGGAGCCCTATCGGACGGCCCTATTCTAGCCGCCACTTTCCTGGCAAACATTTGCTCTGAGGCTTAGCTCGGGCCGGCACTTAGGTTTTGGGAATGCCAATCAGAGAGAGAGAGACTGGGGCCCGGGGCCCAGTGGAGGCAGGGAAAGGGTGCGTTCCCTGGGAGCCACAAGGCAAAGCAAGAGCCTTTGGCAAAGGCAAACAACAGGACACTCTGAGACTCTCTCTCTCTTTCCCTCTATTGATATGCACAAGTAGAAAAAGCATCGGCTGGTCTTCAGCAAAGACAAAAGACAACAGAGAGAGAAAAGATGGCTCGCGGTAGCCTCCATATGTGGTTGTGTGGGGGTGAATAGGCAAGAGGGCAGAGCTGGGATTGGGAGAGCTCTGTGTTGCTGTTTTGTTGCTTTTTCACACAGGCCTTTTTAGGCACTTTTTTTAGGCCATGACTGTACGGGGGAAAAACACCCTCTCATTAGTAACTTTTTAACATCTATGAAACATTTGAGAGGAACATTGTGCTCCCTGCTGAGCTTTTCTTTGCCAGTCTTTCATTTATTTTGTACTTCAAGCTAAAAAAAAAAAGCAGAGAACCTCAATGATTAAACAGAAGCAAAAGCATACTTTCTCAAGTTCTGAATATCACCAACTACCATCAAATTAACTACTTCACCACTTACTAACCTGTTCGCAGTACAAAGCAATGCACACCTTCCAAAGAAGCAGGATTTTGGTAGGATGTTTGCATAAGTTTCAGTTACACTGTAGGTATAGGTAAATTCTGCACATATTTCTCTCCCTCATTTACTTCTCAATATTTTACTTTCTTTTTAGGTGAAAAAAATCTGGAATGCCTGAGGACTTTCGAGCATGAGCGGCCTGCTTGATTCGGCTTTGTCCACTTGCTGGCTCCCCTACCAAGCCAGCGGGGCCTGGTTCTCCTCTCCTTTTGCCCCTCTCCCCCTGCTCCTCCCGGCAGGCCGTCCTCCCCAGTTGTTGTAATCCCGGCAGAAACACTTAAGGTTCACAGTGGGTGCTCATCAAAACCATCTGCTGGGGGAAGGGGAGTGCTCGTCGCTCACGCTTTAATCTCTTCAATTAGCACCATTACAAACCTGTCAAGTAGTCTGATTACTGTAATGGTGACCAGCGCCATCGAGGCGGCAGCGCTCCGAGCAAGAGACGCTGGGAGCAGTGAGAGCATGGCTGGCTGCTCTAAAGTCTTTACTGCAACCACAGCAGACGTTGGAAAAGGGCTGGATTATAAAAATAACTAACCAGCACAGAAAACAGGGCCAAGAAAGGCAACACCACCTCAAAGCAGGTGAACATATTGTTGCCACTGGAGTGATGCAGGCAATGTTGTTTATCCAATTAAAATGTTCATTTAACTTTACCAGAAATGTATGAAATAGAATCTAATAAATATAAAATCTGATATGAAAATATATTAATTCTTCATAGAGTCAAAGCACTACGGAGGTGCACTTGAGAAGATTTTTCTACTTCAGTGGTGAAAATAGGGTTGTGTGAATGGTGGACTGACAGCTATATTAGCCAAATATTAAATCGTTATTTTAATAGATTTCCTCCAAGCACCAGCTATTTATTTATCCACATTACAAACAAAATTAAATGTCAATCCACCAAAACACAAATAAATGTTTCTTTCAAAACATGTCACTTTAGTCTGACATTTGAACATAAAAATACATCAGAATGACGTTTAAGGAAACAAATGAACATCACAGATGTGTGTTTCTTTGCAACAGGAGTATGTAGGCCCAACGTGACTCCCCCTGCACAGGAGGGGGCTGAAGTGGGCCCGCCAATCTGTAGGGAGCTTGTTACACTTGACGTAGAGCGTGCTACCTGCTGTGAATAATTAATGGAAGCACTGGCTGAGCGCTGTGTGCAGGTTACTGGGGCAGGCCAGGGAGAATGCAAGGGAGCCGAGGGTGGGGCTGTGTATTTTGAACAGAGGCACTTGGGTTTTGTGCTCCTTACACACCAACTTTAAATACTACACTGCAGTCTGTTAAATGAAGAGCGATGAAAGAATGGTGTGCATACAGCTCCAATGTGAGAGGGAAGGGAGTTGATTAGCTGGGGAAGGGGAGGGGTGGGGGGGTGGTTAGTGGTGGTAAACCTCCTCCTCTAAAGTAGCAGGGTCTGGCAGTAGTAGCCACAGTGATAACTGAAAGGCAAACACAGAACTAGAGCACTCCAACATATCAATGAATATTTCATCTGCTCCCAAATCCACTGTTTAATTTTGCACCAAGAAATTAAGCGTCTCTCTCACAGGCCCACTCCACAAACACATTTCCCCAAATGTCCCCTGCACACGCCAATTTGCCCTGTGATCAAACAGCTTTGGGCCATTTAGGCAGACCGTGGCTGTGTGGACAGCTAAAAACAGACTGGAGAAAAAGGCTGAGCAGGAAATGAATTTGTTCAGTCTTGACCATATGGTAAGCAGACTTACTGTTCCCAAATGTTCCTCACGATGAGTGAATTTTAGTACTGTACAGATAAATACATTATTCAATAGAAATTCTCTTTTACACAAGTTTACATTTTATTATTACATGCCAACATGTCTCTTCATCAAATATACCTATGAACCTTTAAATATCAACATACAGTATCATACACTTCTTCTCAAGTGCAAAAGTTAGACTAATAACTGAAACATATAGAGTGCAGGGCCAAACTGATATAAAAATGTTTCTGATACAGACAGTGATTTTAGGTAAAGGTAAAAAGGTAAAGGTAAGGTAAAGCTATATATAGCTTCTGCAGTAGCAGAAACTCTGTTCTAACATTATTTAACATAATAATAACAAATAAATGAAAGTATCACAAAGTATTCTTTGCATTTTTTTGGGGTTTCTAATTAATTAACTCTTATTTTCATCCATTCTCTTTGGTGTATTTTATATTAGGCTCGATTGTGTTTGTCATGTTTTTCTTGTTCTTTCCATGCTGGCATTCTTTTGCGTTCCAATTTACCAGCTTAGCCAGAATTGTATTAGAAGTAGGAAAGCTGTCAGTGGGACCTTGATAATGTAAGGTTGGGTGCTATTAAAGACCTGATTATTTAAACAAACATTTTTTTTTATTTAAAATGGGTAAATGTAGACCTTTTACAGATGTAGAACAGACAAAGACAGATGTGTGGTTCCTGTCTCACCTCTTGGATGGTTCTAGTGGCAGGAAAGTTGAGGCTGTACTCTCTCTGTGCCTCCCGGTGGCTGATGATCAGCAGGTAGTTCTGATTTAACGACTCCTGCTGGCTGCTGCTGAACAGAGGGAACAATATGAGGAAAAAATGAGAGTAGGTTAGAGTCAAGCTGAGGACGAGTCAGGGCTCGCACACACTCTTCTCTCCTACCGTGAAGAGAGCTTCATTGCATCTCCCAAGAGCTCCGAGGCTCAGACAAGCCTCAGCTACCCCACGGCTCTCCCCCCAACATCACCACCACAACTACAGATGCCTGCTGTCTGCCAATCCCAGCCCAGCAGGGGTGGTGGGGCAGGAGCCACAACATGCCTCCAACACACCTCCACCCCAGGGCCATCTGGAGATCTACACTATCTTATCAAACTAAGGGGCCTAAAACCCTCTCAAAAGTGTCAGAGGGCCCGTGGCTTGGCAGCACGTCGCTAGCAAGCTGACCAAGATTGCACAAGGGGACATAAGTGAGCTCCGGTGGAGGCTGCAGGAGAACGTAACGCATGGCTAATGACAACCGGCGGAGGTTAAGTAGCGTTTTGAGCAAATGCGCTGTCTGTGCACATGAATATGAATCAACAGCTTAGAGACGGGCCTGCCAGTTAATCACGGTTCAAATGAAAGCGAATAGGAAGAGGAGAGACGGGAATTAATGCGCAGTACACACATTAATTATGCAACCGCTGCCTTAATCTGAGGAGCTTTGGACAAGCTTATGTTAACAGAAGCCCACATTTACTGTAATGACAGCATATTTACATTGACTAAAACTGCGGAATCAATATGTAAATGTAATGTTTGTTGTAGCTAGCAGGGAAGATTGGAAATTGGAGCAGTCAGAGAAGCGAATGCATATGTGATGATGCAGCGGCTGTGAAAAGATGGCCAGGCCAAAGAGAGTCCGAAATGTGTTTTCAAGCGAGGCCGGTGGGGTTTTGTATGCAGGCCAAAGAGAAAAATAAATAAATAAATGTGATGGAGGACTTAAAAAAGGCTTACTTGTCAATCAGGAACTGGATTTACATGCAGATTTTTAATGATAAAATGTAGAAGGTTGTTTGTAAAATTGTAAAAATGGGATATAAACACCAAACATAGCTAAATGTTTTGCAAACTATTAATGACGTGAGTATTATCCACCCATTCTGTATAAGCAATCCTACTAACTACTAACTAATGTACACTGACTGAACTTGTTAGGTCTATAAAATTACCATTTAGCGTATTATCCAAAAATAAACAATTTTTAGACATTTAACTAAATAGCATCAAAGAGATGAAGAGTCCCCATAGGGATGCATTAAATATAATGTGAGAAGCTGAAGCTCTTAGTAAAGAAGACATCCTGACCTTCCACCATAACACAGTCTCTCGCTTTCTCAATCATTACACATTAACATTTTTTTAATTAAAAATGTATTAGTACTATATTGATTTTTGCTTATCTAATGGAGTTGTGAGTCACATCCTAAGCAAACTGACCAGTTTTACATAGCTATTTTTCAAAAATTTCTCATGAACAGAACCAAAACAACTTTAGCATTAGTAAAGAAGCAGTAATAATAACACATAATAATTATGTTGACATAAGGTCAACAGGTCAAAATCATCAGAGACAAGTTTATGTTAGTTTTGTAGTGTTTTTCATGCTGATACAGTTTTTGTGATGAAGCTAGTTATATATTGCATGGTAGTTTGTATAACTAGCTAATAATAATCATATGCTAAGTGTTTTTGAAGAAACAGTGGTAGCTGACTGACACTGATCATTATATCTATGCCATAGTGTGCACCTATCTGACTTTGCACCTAAAATATTGAAACAGTTACTTGAAACAGTTACTTGTTACTTTAATAAAAACCACATGCAAGTCTATTGTAAATCTAAAATTACTCATAATTAAAAAAGTTGATCTGACTGAAAAACTAGAAGTGTGCTGTGGTTTCTGATGATTCCAAAGAAATATTTTTGTTGACCTGTGTAATGAGCATATTCATAAACACATTCTAACAAACCATTTACAGTATGAATCAATTGTCCTCATTGAGTAATTTGGTTAGTCTGGCCACAAGCTGCTGTTTACAGACCATTCTGCTGCTTCAAAGTCAAAAGTTGGATGTTTTCTGGTTAAAGGGGAATGTTGAGCATCCATAGGAAGCCAGGTTAAGATTTATAGTATGTGACTTAACCTAAGGCACACAGACTAAACATTCAGTCATAAATGTTTATTTAAATTTACCACCTGTTTATAAAGGTACAATCCCACATCTGCTGTAGTAATCAGGCATATTCAGAAACTCAATGCCTTTAAACACGTCAATGAAAGATCAATAACAGAAAGGCATCTTTATTTTTTTATAGTATTGGCAATCAATCAAATTTTTTTTAAAACCCTGTACTATTGTAGACATGTCTCTCACCCACACAAACATGCAGTGGATGTGGTGCACAATAAAATTTCATTGGTTGTTAGAGAGAAAAAACAAATCATGGTGTAAATGAGGAGCAGTCTCAACAGATTGGTTTCATTCAGAGATAAGCCTAAAGAGTTCCTTTGCATCCCTAAGCATAGTACAGAAACAGACTTCAAGAAAGTCCCTGTGTCTCTCGTTTCCCCTGTATAACACACAGTGCTCAACTACAGCCACAATTACATAAAAACACAAACATACATCGCAGCTAATTTCCTGCTTTGGTTATTTTTGTCTACCTCCGCACTCCCTGTTACTTGAAAAGGGTTTTAACAAAGTGTTTTGATAAGATTACTTATCGCACTAACTGCTGTCGGTTTAAAGTGTTTTTCTTCTATTTTTGTGCCAGAACGCCAGATTCCTCAGGCCTCTGTATCTCAGAGGACATTGGAGTGAGAAGATGAGATAAATACCAAATGTGCAATGACTCATTTGTATTTGAAAAATCTGGAGTTCAAATTAAAATAACCTTAAACACACACATCATCTGGAAGCAACAGAAATAGATGATTTGTTTTAAATTATTCATCAGGGTTATTATTTATGCTGGAGATTAACAGCCTAGATAACTCTCTATGATAATATGAAAGAGAGTGAGTACAAGTTAGTGTGTGTGTATGCAGGGGTGTGTGTGCGCGCGCGTGTGTGTGTTATCCTTGGCTCATCACTGGATTTCTGTAACTACCTTGGACAGAGTCTCTCCTGAAAGCTCCACAGCCGGCGCTTTATTTGCATTCAAACAGAGGAGAGAAATGAGCAGGCTCAGAGATGTGAGGATATGTTTGATTAATCTGTTTGGTGACTGCGGGCTGAGGTGTGCTTTGCGGTAATTGCCTACAGTGGCTTTTATTTGTTAAGTAATGTCCCATTTTCACAGCCTGCTCCCAATTATAACAGTGAGACCTCGGTTGTGATTATGAACTAAAAACAAGGAGCTGAAAGAGTAACGGCTAACTCTCACGCCCACTTCTTCCACGGACGCAAGGTAAGAACACTTACTGCTACACAAAACGCATGTGGGTGGGAAGAATGGTCAAATTAGCAAACAAATTACCCATTATAAAATGCTTTTCAAGCTGTGTTTGTCATGAAATTCTATTCAAGTTTCTATTCAAGGCTGGGTAGTGCAATGGAGAAGCAACTGGATAGATTCAAGGCCCACATGCAGTCAATGGCAAAAGACCCTGAGATCAAGCCAAGAATGGCAAGAAAGATATCAAAAGGTATTTAACTTATTTACATTCTCATTTAATCTACTTCAGATTAAAGTAATGGAAGAAATAAGCAAAATCCTCTGATAAAGCTTGTCTTTACCACCTTTTTTCATAAAAAAAACAATCATCAGAATTCTCATTATCTGAATTAGTGCATATGATTATATATGAGAAAAATGAAAGAAAGAAGTATCTACAATATGTGATTCTCTTTGATATTAGAGGTGTGGCTAGTATTAGAAAAGTGTTATAACAAGTGTTTTCACCGATACACTGATATAGCCTCAACGTATTATGTAGATTTTAAGGCTTTATATGTTAGCCTTAACATATAATAAGCATATAATTTGATTCTTCGTTGTATTACTTTATTACTTCATAAATTGTACTGACCAAAGGTATGTTTCTTCACAAAGATGCCATTCTTAGGAGAGTTTAATAGGATATATTGAAGGGTGTGAATAGAATAATTTATTTAATTCTGTCTGTCTACCTAAGATTCTATTGAATGTTGTGTAAAATTATCTATAAAAATAAGAAAAGTTCAAGAAGTTTTTTTTAGCCTCTCAGAAATGTTTAATACCCGAGTAAGCACTAAAATCAGCCTCAATCTTAACACACACTGCTGTCCGCATCCATTTCTTTCTGTTCTAGAACAGACAGTTCATTTGCCAGTAGGGCTGGGCGATTAATCGAAAAGTAATAAAAATTCAGAACCTATAATCGATCAAATTTTTCCAGGTCGATTATTTCGATTACTTTCCCTTTAAAAACACTACCGC
>JBBPCW010000014.1:8732323-8752205 GCA_037974425.1 Phenacogrammus interruptus | reverse complement strand
GCAAACCTTGTTTCATTACAGAGAGAGGATAATTACTCCTGTTTAACCAGATTCAGTGTGTGTGTGTGTGTGTGTGTCTCATCTTTATCTGTTCTAAGTAACCAAACTGCGACATGCAAGATATCATGATGTATATCACGCACAGTAAAAATGTCTTGAAGCATCATATATTTCTGGGCTAAAATGCTCCAGATGGTCCAAACAAACACCTCATTAAGGTAACAAACAGGAGCCCCAAAACAAGTACAACATTTTGTGGCAAACTTTTTAAAAAAAAGAGAGAGAGAGAGTGAAAAGTTTACCAAGTAAGAAAACAAAATGTCAAAGCCAGTGACATTACTTTTTAAAAAGGACCATTCCTAGACTGTCTGCTTTTGTTGCTGTTGGTAAAGTATTCTTTCAGAAGGAGTCTGGAGTGTTTTAGATTGTTATCGCTAAAGCAGTTTCTTTGCAGACTTTCTGCAGGTCTGCATCCAAAATGCCTTTGTACATAGAGGTCATGAACCTCACAGTGAACACAGGCTCACAGACATCGGTGTGAGGTAACAGCCCCAGACTGAGGTTTCCACCTCTGAGCTTTGCAGCCTGGCTGGAATTGTTCTCCAGGACTTTTCCACACAAAGAGTCTAAAATCAGTTTAATGCCATGTTCAAACTTTCTCTGAAAAAAAAAATACTTTGTTCACCACTTTGTGTAATAACCTAAAGAGTACAGTACAGTTTAGAAAACATAAAATAGCTAATAAGCGATTGTTTTTTTTATTTCTCTTTTAACAGCATCCCTACAAGAACTGTGGTTTTTGTTTTGTTACAACAATAATTGATGCTATTATTTTTTCTTCTTACCTTTGTGTCTTTAGTATAATTTATCTATAGTATAATTAGAGATAGAAATGTATCACAGTAATGTTTTTGTTCCCCAACCCTAAGTTCTAGGTGAGGGTGGGCTGAAAGTGAGAGCAGGTCCAGAAGTTGAAGTCTCCTCTTTGTTTGTATGGTAGACATTTGGGGCCGGACATGGTGCAGACAAAACGTACCGTCTGGACTCCCCTCTCCTCCATCAGCAGTAGAACAAACAAACCAAGGCTTTCCTTTCTGTCTTCTCCTCACTCTCTCTCTCTCTCTCTCTCTCTCTCTCTTGCTTAGTGCTGACAGATCACACCATCCCCTCTCTTACTGAACAGACATAAGCAACTGAAGAACTACAGGTTCAGCCTTTCTGCACACAACACACAGACAGCTTGATGTAAAAGTCTGAACACCTTTGTCACAAAGTTTAATGTTTAACTGAAAGTACAAATAAAGTAAGTAGGGCTGTCATGAATCTCTCACATATTTGTTATCTTTGGTATTCATTCCTAATTTTACTGTTCGTTAATTAGTCTTTTTGAGCTGTTTAGAACCAACATAAATCTCCTGAGCATTCTCTTCTCCCACATTCTCCCAGAGTTAAATGCTTTTATGATGTATAATTGGTTCTCTTTTCTCTGAAAGACTGCAGTGAGAACTTAAGTGGAAGATATTAAAACAAGGACAAATAGCCAAACAGGAGACAGCAGAAAAGCTAGAGAAACAGCAGTTAGATGACCTACCGAAGTGACTGTGCTCACGATATGGATCCTATGAAGTTGAAAGAAGTTTCTCATTTTCAGTTCCACCTTAAATGGAACTTCATTAGGCCTTTAATGAGATCACCTTATGTTCTGATTGCTATACCAGTTAAGGTGAAATGGAAAATTCCAATGACGCTGGCATAGAACCTGGAGCTAAAGTTAAGACAAAAACATCCTGCTGAACAAAGATACAGAGATAAACTAACATGTGTAGAAGTGCTTTGTCAAAAGGTATATTTGGATTAAAAAAATAACTGTTTAAAATGAACAAACAAGCACAGATCCAATATGGCTAAATATGAACATAAAGTAAAAAAGTGGTAGTGAGAAGGAGCATTCAGATACTTGTACTCATTTACTTTTTGCAGGAACCATATTTTATGTCCAACATTCTGAAAGCATCTTGTTTAATTCACTTTTGTGTAGAAAATGAACAATATACTTGATTTGATCACACACATCTGTTTACATACTGGCACATTCAAAACATTCTACATCAGGCTGCCTATCTAGTCTGATCTGTCTAGTCTGTTCTACGAATTTGGTCACCCAACCTAGATACAACCAATATACAATCATCCTTCCATAATACAGCTTAATTCTATAAGTAGTGGAAATATAGACAATGTCAGTAAGTGAGGTCACCTCCATTAGAACCTGATTTTAAAAGGGAATGAGTGACGCACTCTGATTTTAAGAGCCAACGTTATCACCACACACTTTCCGTGTATATCAGTGAATTGGCATGACCCAGGGGCAACACATAGCCGGCCGAAACAGGCCCACGCGGAAACCGAAGCCACTCAGCATCTGCTCCCTAGCCTCAGGCTAATTCCAAGTAAGTCTACTCTGTGAAGAGTTCCTCACATCTGCCCTCTAGTAGTTCTTTATGATAATGGATAGGGAAGTTGAGCAATGGATGAGCAAGAGGCATGTGGGAAGAGTGCAGGAAAAGGTTTACCTTCCAAGAACTACCTCAAGCCCTCAAACAAAGTTAGACCTGTTCCACTATTAAATGATGTGTGTAAGAGGAAAGAAAACGTTCACAGGCTAAAATGGATTAAGAGATTAAAACAAAAAATTTAAATTTTCTTTTCCTCAGGAATAGATTGTAACTTGAAAACCTTTTGTTTACAAATTATTAGTCAAGTTCAAATGTTATACATGTATATTGTTTAGACATTTACAGTTTTATTTGTAATTCATGTTCATATTTATGTTTAGTCGGTGTAACTATAATTAGCCACAAAAAAAAAAAAAATACTACTTCAGATGGTGTTTTCACTCTGTGGCAGCAAGCCAGTGTAACATACACTCACCCCATGGAACAAAGCAACTCACTGCTGTGTGTGTAAATGAAGGAGAACCAGGACTGGAGCTTCAGATAATGAAACTCATGCCCACAACATGGAAAGAAAGAACAAATTCTACTGCATCCTTTTTCTTGTACAGTAACACTCAGTTTAGATAAGTTGAGCAGTTTCACATAGCTGAAGACACAGATCTAATAAGAAGTCTTAGATATGTCCCTGTTGTGATGCAGATAGGAACAGAGTGACACAGGGGCTACCTTTATCTAAGGAGGGGAAGGTTAAGCAAACAGCAACATACGCAGAAGCAGCACGTCAGTAGGTTGCCAGACACCCAGAGACAGACTAAATACACCGACCACAAATCATAACATAGTTACGCTACACATGCACAAGCATATTCTAACCATTGAGCAGTCCAGACCCAGCACTACTTGCTCACAGATCATCATCCGCAGACATGGTAATAAACAAACAATACTTTTGTACATTTCTAAAAAGAATGACTGAATGCAAAAAGAGCGTGGTTGACCACAGAGAGGCGAAAAAGGGCGACCTAATCAGGTCACTAACACAAGGGCTAACTGGTGCAGCAGTGGGTGGTGATGGTTTGCTTCTACACAAGGTCTTTTCTCCTCAGTAGATAAATGTGCTGAAATGTTAGCTATAGTATAGTAAAGAATAGTGTAATATACTTACAGTATAAATCGTCACACTTCACAAACATGTTCACTGAGAACAAAAGTCTGTTTTTGATTCTAGGTGATTCAGCCACACCAGACTTCTCATTAAGACCCTTAAACAAACATGCCCAACAATGAGCTAATATTACAGCAGCTGTGTTTCGGATAATCAACCTGCGATGCAATAAATAGAATTGTTCAAACCTCAGTGTTTTATGAGCAAAACAGCTGCACTTTACAGACTTGTTAAAGACTGTCTGTCCTGTATAACTGATTCCTAATTCTTCAAAACTGCAATAACCGTCATAATGTATGAGTATTTGACTATTGCCACCTAAAACCGTGAACTGAGTTCCCAAATACGTGATAAAATAATAAATAAATTAATCAATTAGACAATTAATCAATTAATCAATAAGTTTCTAAACTGCTTAGACAGTATAAAAATAGATAACCTTATACTGTGTCAATGTGTTTCTTCTATAATGCGTTATAGTAATTTGACAGCTGAGAACTGATCATTCTAATCAGCTGACAGGTAGTAAAACACTTTGAGTATTGGAGTTTAATGTTTGACCAACTAAAACAGAATCAAACTGTTATCAACTATCACAGTGTTGAGCTCCTGTAAATCAGCATCAGTGAGAAATCACCGGACCTTACAATGTACCTGAGACTTTGGACTGTTGCATTTCAACACAAAGGACTTTTTCCATGCCGTCCACACAAACCTTACTCCATGTGAATGGGTGCTTTGCGCAAGCAATTTGGTGGGAAATCAACGCTGCACTCTCCAAATCCCTCTTTCATAATAAACAGGAGCCGTAATCAGCATTAACCAAGATGTAGAAAGGGCCTCTTAGTCTAATGTGCCACACACACAGAGCCCAAAATTGTAGCCACACCACAAAATGACTTTCACTTGGTCCATTGTGGGGGACGGTAGTGAACATTGATACGTTTTTGCTGTGGCTGTTGCACTGTTAACATACACCAATGTCAAACAATTCATTTATGTATTATGTCTAATAATCACAAAAATAAGTCAAAAAATAATAACTAAGCATTAATACATATTTGGATGGACACATTCTATATATTATACGCATTTTATGGAGCCATTTCGAACATGAAATAGGATTTCAGAACACAAACTAGCAGCCAGGAACGTGAACTGCTTTGTGCCACAAAGCAAAACATAACTACTGCTATAAAGCCTCGCCTATTAAGTCTTATTACCTTATTAATTCACTTGGATAGAAATTGAAATCATAACTCCACAGCTTTTAATAACTCATTTCATAAAGCACAAAGGAACACAGACTCCAATACCTTGAACTGCTTTCATAAATCACTGGTCTTTCTTCACGCTGTATAAAGGGCTTGTTAACAACCTCTACCCCAGAATGTATCGCTCCTGCCCTTCTTTTGATATTTCACGGTTCCCTGTAGACGTGCACGTGTGTATGTGTGTGTGTGTGTGTGTGTGTGTGTGTGTGTGTGTGTGTGGAGACAGAATGAGTAGAGAAAACAGTGCACAGACAGAGACAGAAAGTAAAGAGCAGGAGAAGGGAAGATAAACAAGGATGTTAAGTGGGGAGCTGCTTGTATCCAGGGTGCTACACTTGAGCTGAGCTGTCTCTCACACACCCACAGCGTGTGCTCTCTGCAAGAGAGTGAACAGGGCGAGAGAGGAACAGGCCACAGCACGGCCGTAAAACAAACCCACAGCCAGAGAACGGGCCGCCAGCCAGCGTGAATGGAACCGATATAAGCGAGCGAGGGGGAAACCGTCTGAAAAGCTACAGGGAACCTCCATAAATTCTAACAAAGCTTTAGACACACACATACATGAGTCTGCTAAGTCTTCTTCTCTTTCTCTCTCTCTCACTCACACACACACACACACACACACACACACACACTTATCTTCCCATGCCCAGCTTGCAGAAATGAGTCAGCAACTCTGCTCTCCAAACCCACCACTCACCCCCTCAACCAAAGACACACAAAGTAAAAACCTCCACCACCTATAAAACACTGATTGTCCTGGGCTGACCAACACGGGCAAAAAACTAATTACAGCAAATATCATTTGACAAAAATGAAAACTATCATATGCATATGGAAGCGAAGACATAATATAAAAGGAACAGTCATTTATAAAACCACTGTTGATCTTAATTAAAGTGATTTAACAGCTCATGCGGTCATTGAATCTACTGTACTGTTCCTGAATATGATTCAATATACACATTTTTCAAATTTAACTAACATTTATATAACCAACTGAAAACTGAAATATTGGCCGATGTATCTGGGTGGCTGGGTGAAGGAGGATTTAGTCACTGTTGAAAATCGATTCCTGCTGCTGCAGCCTAAGGATTTCCAGTTGGTTTTAAGGCAGCAGACATAAAGTAATATGAAAGGAATGGTGGGTGTCTTGAATAGATTTTAGCCTAGCATGGTCACCAGAACACTACCACTGTTTCTCCTTGCACCTTCCTCATTTGGCCGCATCAGACAACACTGTGGTCTATGGCTCTGAACCTCGCAAAGAAGTAACGACAGCGTAAATGATATGTAACACTTAGCAAAGTCCAGCAGCATGTGATGGTCCTAGACACAAGCAGGGGCTTACAGGACGCATGGAGGATGAAATGAATTAACGTTTATGAGAACTATAATGTAACATTGGGCTTATATCAATATAGGTCTGGGAGGTCTTAAGAAAACAACAAATATAATTTTCTCATGTGTTTAAGACTTTTACATGGTACTGTAGTTGAATATATATATATAGCCTAGATATTTCAAGGTCAATAAATAGCCTTTTGGAAGTGAGGAGCAGAACAGTATAACAATGTTATCGATAATACATGCACATCAATATTAAAAAGCATTCGTACTAGTTCAAAATACAAAGAGAACACTCTCACAGCATGAGCTCTGTCTCTTATCTATCTAAAGCTTCTGCAGGGGCCTAGTGTTAAGCCAGTGTATGGTGCACTGAGCTTATTACACTACTGTTCACACCACAAACAACAGCTACATGATTCAGGAAGCATAAGAGCTCTGATAAGAAATCCACCACAAACACAGGCTCCTTCCTGTCCTGCTGTTGCAGTCTATCTTGGGACATGCACCCATGCCTGAGGCTGAGAAAGAGCCCAGGGGTCTTCACCGAGGGCCTCCCTCCTCCACTTCTAAACATGCACTGGGATGCCCCACTTCAACTAGCATCACACTGGCTGGCAGTTCAGTACATGTGGGCGAGTGCATGGGTCCGAAACCAATAATAGACAGGGATTTCACTGCTGAGGGCATAGGCTTCATATAGTAATTCTAGATTTTCTACGTAAATGTGCTTGCCAGGTCAGATCCTGCTGTAAACTGATGTTGAATACACATAATATATAAAAACTGGAAAATATGCATAATATTTTTTAAAAGGCACAAAAAGCCATGCTAAAATAAACCAATTTATTTGTTTTATTATTAATAATCACAAAAAACACTATTCCATCAAAGAAATATCTTAAAAGTAAGCATTAATAAATACTTTAATGGTGTGTGGGCACAGTTTACACATTATATACATTTTATGAAGCTGGCCATGGCCTACAGAGCAGCAGTTTTCAATCAAGCAATGAATCAATTAATTTCCAAAATAAAAAATGAAAGCAAATCTAAGCAAACTGCATCACAATTTTGAAACTGCACCGGTGGCTTCTATTAAAGTGCGTTTTAAGACGATGAGTTCACTTCTTTTTAAAGGGAATTACATCAGCACTGTGGTAAATGACTGTGCATTACAGATGCAGCAGACAGAGAAAAGCTTGACAAAATGCTGGAAAAAGTTCTTTGGAACACTCTAGGTTTCTACTGAAGTAGCTGATAATGCTGTGCCCATCTACAGATCTCCTCTTTCCCGACGAGGGAGGGGAAAAAAATAAAACAAGTCGAGCATACTTGGCAGGAGGCACAGGAATGCGCTGAGATTGAAAATGATTTGGGCTCTAAAGTTGGCCCAGGCCTCCTCTTTGTCTGCTCTAAACACAGTCCAAACTCACCTCCAAACAGCCAGCCAACAATAGCAGCTGCACAGAGCTGTCAGAATACTGCATGAGACAGGAGCCCTGCTCTGTGAGTCTGGCTCCAAAAAAAAAAAAAAAAAAGGCCTCTATGCTGTCTAGTTCTCTGTTTTCACACCCCTGTCTGATCTTGCACCCCAGAGACTAAAGAACTCCATAGCAATACAGAGCAGCTGAGGGGAATTCTGCTTGGGCTAAGCAGAAAAGTGCCAAGTGCAGAAAAACACCCACCCAAAGAGAAATAAAGAGAGTGTGAGTGAGGAGGAGAGAGCCTAGTTATTAGCTATGCACTTTCTCAAATGTATGACACAGTAATCCTAATGTTGTAAACCTAATGTAGTGACTGTCAGAGAGAATCTCTGGGACTTGAGCACCAAAAATCTCATCTTATCCTCCATCAGAACACTGTGCGAATGTCTGCAAATCTGGAGACAGAAATGTTTCTACACCACAGGATTCAAAACTGAACTCTGATGCAGTTTCTACTATTCATATTGGCCTCCTTAAAGTACAGCTTTCACAAAAACCTAGGGGGGGGAAAAAAATCAATCAGGCTGGCCCCTCAGACCCAGCTAAAGCTTAAGCTTAAAGTAAATTGCATTTTAATGGTAAAACCATGCAGTCATTGTAGTCCAAGGCAGGACTCAACCCATGCCCACAAAAGAAGCATTTTTCATTACTGGGTGCAAACTATAATAGTGTAGTATCAAATGAAGTGTCAGAGTTTCATAAGCTGTAAGGTTCATTTGTTGTATACTGGTTACCTAAGAGGTCAGATCCTGTTGTGATCTGGTGATAAGCCATGTGACCCAGCTATAGCACATGGTCAGAAATGAGAAAATAACATGATAACATGAAATTACGTTTAGATTTTTCTGTTTTATGAGACAGCAGGCAATATTATCCTATGCATTTGCTTGTAGTTAGTTAACACTGTAGGCCATAAGATTAAATCTCCTTGCAGTTATTTGCTGGACTGTTATTATTTCAGATAATAAAATACACTACATAGCTATTATTTTTCAATAATAATAATAATAATAATTGTTTCAGTCACAAATTCTCACACTGATGGGTTGGTCACATGCTCATTTTCCTTCAAGTTACCAAGCCCTTCGAAAACAGCATTACACATTTAAAACTATGTAACTGTGAAAAGGGGGAGTCTGTAAAGAACTGGCAACCCACGGTGATTCTCATCACTTAAAAATAGCCGCAAAAACACAACTTCCTGCATCTCAAAATAAAACTTAGCGTGTCGTAATATATAAAGCATTTCCAAATGTTTACTCAGGGACTCGCAGTGTTCTCCGCAGGTCCCCTTTTCCAGAAAGAAGTGTAATCATGAATGAAATACAGCTAGGGTCTTTGCCAAATTGGCTTTACTGTAAAAGTTGTGCAGAAACCCATCACACTCCAACCACACCACAAAACCAAAATAAAAAGTCTATAAAAGGCTACTGAATAATGAGGCTTTTTAACTTCCCACCTTAAACCCAGCAGCAATGGCTGTGCATGCTGTCTCCCCTGCACCTTTTTAAGGCAGTAATGAAATTTCAGAGCGAACTTTGTGAATTGACCAAGAAATCGACCAGAAAACCTGCTCACATGGTGAAACAGCTTTACCCCCCTGCCTGTAAACTGTTAGGTCAGGTTTAAGACTCGCCTGTCCAGTAAAATCACCAGACAAAGAGGATTTGGTAAGCTGGGCTTTATGGGCTGCCACACAATACACGCAGGGAGTTCAGTACAGGCTGATAAGGACAACATTAAGAGCCCACGTTTAATGTACGTAACTAAAATGTTCCAGCATCCATATGAAGATGCGTGATGTTGAAGCTCATGTTTACACACAAAAGGCAGATAAGGTTCTTCTTGGTGAGTCTGGCAAGGTTGCTACATGTCGTTACTTTGTGGCTCTCTCCGGAACAAAGAGGTGCGAGACAGTTTAACTGTGTGTGCACGTTTGTATACAATTACACCAACAGGGACATTGTATTCAAATACCTAGACTTCAATACGGAGTTGGTCCCCCCTTTGCAGCTTCCACTATCCTTAAAAGGCTAAAATGTTTGACTGTGGCATCCATAAGATGTGTGCTGTTTAAAGTCAATGTTTATACACAAAAGGCAGATTAAGGCTCCTCTTGGTGAGGTTGCTACATGTTACTTTGTAGCTCCGAAACAAAGAAGTGCACCGAATAGCACACGCAGCAGCGTTTTATGTAAATCCTTCTATTTTCTGGTGATTGAAGCCTCTTACCTGGTAAGGAGGTGGAGGTTCCTGCTCTGGATCTGTGCCATCGCCAAAACTAGCTCTGTCCGACTGAGACTCATGGAGCAAAGAGATGTCGTCTGAAGTAGGAGACTTCAGGCAGTTCCCCATCTCTTCTCCCCCAAAGACACTTAACTAATGACGACTTAACTCTCCTGTCACTAAGATCTGTGTTTTTGGGGGCACTAAAGATAATTAGGCATCTATTCAAAGGGTCCCAGCCAGAGGAGAGGAGAGAGATGACTTAAAAAAAACAAACCATGTCGACACAAAGAAAGAGCTGAAAAAAAGTCTTAAAAAGGCCGCCCTTTCAACTCAGGCCTGTCTAACTCCTCCAAGCAGAGGAACGAATCTCTCCTCCTGTGTCTGTCCTTATGGTAAACGTTGTGCTCACCCCCCTTCTGTGGACAAATTCCACAATATCTAATGTTTTCTCTCTCAATGGCGACTCATAGGAGACCTGGCTTCTCAGACACTGGCAGTAAGACCCGCCCCTACTCCGCTATCCAATCAAAAGGGTTCTTCTTCAGCCACGTAGGTTAGTCGTAGAGACTCCTCCACCAATGAGATCGTCCACCAGCAGGCTTTAAAGCCTTAAGACTTTAACAAGGCAGGCCAGTTTAACTGTGTGTGCACGTTTGTATACAATAACGTGAGCAGTGTAAAAATATACAGTATGGACAAAAGAATTGGGACGGCTGACCATTACGCCAACCGGGACTTTAATGACATTCCATTCAAATACATAGACTTTAATATGGAGCTGGTCCAACCTTTTGCAGCTATACCAGAAGTTTTTTCCACAAGTTTTACGACCATTAAACCCTCAATCCTGATTTCCACTAATTTTTTGGAGACAAAATGTGAACAGTCAATAGTGGTTTGAGGGTTTGATGGGACTTGGTTCATTGTAGAGATACTGTAAAGTTTTCCTCTGGGACTGTTTTTCCCCTTCATGTACCTCACAGGCATGAATGGATTTTTATTTTCACAAAATTGTCCTAAAAGCAGGGTAAACACTTCATGTATTAATTCAGGTATCTTTTAGAGGCATTAAACACCTTGTATGTCTGGTTCCTATTACCACCACTGTGAAATGGAAACAAATCACTTTTTGGGCGGATTTAATTTCATATTAATGGTTAAATCATACAGACATGATGAGAAGTCGCTGGAATTCCCTTTTAGAAATAAAACAATTGACATCAGTTCTGCTTTGAATGGTGCTATTTTGTCTGTCTTTATATCTTAGACACTTGGCCCACTATACACAGTAGGCGGCTCACACACAGGCTTTCTGTTGACAGCAAGGACAAGGAGATATGGACGAAAGTAATTATGTCATTTAATCTTAAATTACAAAACAAACACTCAGAGTTCTCCGGAACATTGATCTATACAGTACCCTCGCACCACAGAAGGGTTATTATGCTTATCCTCCTGTCTATTATTAGACAGGGGGATAAACATAATTATTCTACTTCATTAACTTTTTAATTGTTTTTCACAAGTCCACCACCTTTGAGAAAATATGAATTTCATCAGTTTGAATGTAAAGCTATTGAAGTCCTTCATATCAAAACTAAAGCTAAACCACAACCGTCATGTGCTGAAACACTAAGATTTGTTATTTTGGCTCAACTTTGACTTTGGTGGAACTGTAAATGATACAGCAGGCCATAAAGTGCAAGCATTGCTCTTGAATATAAAGCACTCAGAGAAAGAGCAATCAGTAATGCACTAATGTAAACACAAAGTTTGAGATAAGCCTTTCTCTGGTGAGAGTCAACATGAGTTCTATCTGCTTGTAAATTAAACCACACAGAGACTGTATTTCAGATGGTTATAATATTCCCACAGTGGTCATTTGCCATGATAAGGCAACATTCATCGATATGAATAAGAAAAAAACAGATCTTTTTATTTATTTTTTTTAACCTCTCTTTATTTTAGTATGAGGCTATAGTGGTTCTCAAAGCATCTTTCACCACGGCTGGAGCAGACAGACAGGGCTGCCCCGCTCTGATCTGAAAGACTTGTTTGTTTGAGCTCAAGTACTGTCTGGATCAAGTCCACATGAAGGAGACTGCCTTTCTAAAAGACACATTCAGCTGTCCACTTAAAATGGGACAATTTCACAAAGCCGGCATCACAGACAATAAATACTAGAAAGGAGAAACGACTAAATGAACCCCCAAAGTCCCAGCATTACATTTACATAGTTAATAAGGTTGTATTAGGCTTGTGCGGCCTACGCAGAGAGGAGAGAGGTGAGACAGCCGCTGGGCCTGCTCTGTTTTCAGACAAGTGGGAGCCTTCAAATGAAAGAACCCACATTTATATCGGGGGAGTCAATATTACATAATTTAACAAATTTAGCATATTGCTTATGCATTTTTATTGCCTGACCACTGACACATAACTTTTGACCTGGTTCACTTTCCCTCCAAAAAGAATACGTCACCCGATGGTTTGTGCATAACGGTTAAAGCGATTTCCAAACAAAAGATTGTTTTTCAAAAAGCATGGCCTGTGTTCAAGTTGGCTATAGTGTAGAAGGTCAGAGGGCATAACAGACACAAAAAAACTCAAAGCCCTGTGAAACGTTATTCAAGGCTTAGAACGCGAGTGTGTCCACATTGGAAGGATGTATTGGGTCGTACTGGGCCGGAGATGAGCTGCGGTCTCCACCTTACATCTGTGCATGCACCTGTGGGGTGGGTGAGCGCGTGTCTGATGAAACGAGGGCTTGCTTTGATCTTTCATTGGAAGCTCGGTCCAGCTCCTCTGACAGTTTCGGTTGTGTTTTGTTCTGTGCCCTCTAGAGAGCCCTCCTCGTCCTGAAGGCCCGAGCAAGGCACGCGTCGACCCTGTGACCTCTCTGAGCCCTGCTGGGACCCTGGTTGCTAGGGGCTGGAGGGTGAGCAGTTCATTCCATTCTGCTCTGTGGCTCGTGCTTTATGTAGCGCCGCCTGGATCCGAAAATGTGTCCTTGACTCCATGGAGTAGTTCTTATAGTTCTGCCTGCAGGGCAGAGGAACAGAGTGGTGTTTTCAGTACATGGTGTGTGGGCTGCACATCCCATATACTCTAAATAAGCTACATAAGTTGTATAATAGTTCTCAGACACACAATGTTACGGAGCAACCAAATCCTTCACTCTATAACATGTCTGACAAATTTTAATACTGTTTTTATCAATTGCAGATGTATGGAGTGTTGGAGTGTTATGTGGAAGCATGAGGGAGCCCAGTCGTATGCAAAAGTTAGCTTTTCACGGTCAAATTACATGTTAATGGATTGAAAAATGTAGATAAAATATAGAGATGTAACCTCACACCTTTAATACACAAAGCCTGTCTGTTTGCTGAACTTATCACATAGATAAAAATATGGCCTGTGTAAAAGTTATGGCACCTTTAAAAAAATTATTTGACAATAAAAAGATATTTTTCGCTTTAAAAGATTAAATATTAACACTGTATAATATTTATAATTATTTTAAATACACAGACAAGTTGTCTGCTGTGTACATCCAACTTATTTTCACTAAGAAAATCAACAAAACATTTTGATTTTGAAAGTTTCTTCCTACAACTGTGTGGATGTATGTAAATCTGTTGGATTAACAGAGTTTTGCTGTAAATTGTGTGCATCTGTCTGCAGTGATGTAGCCCCTTTCAGTGCAATATCAAAACTTTAAAACCGTTTCACTGATATGCCACATTCCCAACATGTCACTTTTGCCATCTTTTGTGCAGGCCAAACTATAGTGGCTTATTGTACATCTCTTGATGCTCAGAACATCTTGAATTTGTTGTCTATGAATTCTTTAAGATGCTGGAATTTTGTAAAAAGAATTTTTGAGGCAAAAGACTTCTTTCCACCTCCTAGTTGCTGGAACCAATACATGCCTTATGACAGCATTATTGTTCACCGCTTTAAAGGTATATTGTTATAACACAAGCAAGTGAAATAATGAGTGTATGCCGAACAGTGGGATGATTTTGTGCCCCTGTTATTATTTTTATGAAATAAAAAATTGACTTAATGTAATTGTCCCATGTTTCAAACACACATATGTGACACAACTGGTTACATAGGAACAGTCTGACTGGTCGCTGTTCAGCTCATTCACATACAGTTCGAAAGTAAAGAGGGCAGATTAAACTGGGTGTGTATTGGCTGTTTGATGTATTGGTCAAATATGTATATTGTCATCTGTCATCATATTATTATGTATTCTATTTGAAGTAGATTAAAACGTAATAAAAATGCAGCTTTCTGTAGCCTTTTGAAGAAAAGATAAGTGGTGTATTTAGAAATACAGTTTAGCAATTTTTAGAATTTGCCTGGTTATGGTGTGTCTGATTCTGGTCATTTTCCAAAGACCTCTCTAATCCTAATCCTGTTTTTGTCCACAGGATTCAGGATCACTGGTACTCTTTTGGTTTTTGCACCATTTTCAGTAAACCCTTGAAAAAGGAGAGGGTAAAACCAGCATGCATTGTGCGAGCTGTCATGCCAAGTTCAAAGCCACTAAGGTATCATGTCCTTTAACTGAACACTAACTAATACTAGCCTGATTTCTACCACACACCAGGATCTACTTAATAAACTGGCAACTCAGTATATACTGCCAAAGATGTGTTATGGAAATAATCTGTTATGGAATAAAGCCTTACTTTGCCATCTCTAGTAACTTGATGGCCTCCTCTCTCCTGCCCTCCTCCAGACACAGCAGGCCATGCTCCAGCAGAGCGTTAGGTACAAGGTAGTGGTCAAACTTAATCTGCGTTTCACTGCGACGAGGGACAGGTGTAGAAAGAGAAAGAGAGAGAGAGAAAGAGAAATAACAGAATGTTCACATCACAAAGAATAGTTTCCTAGTAAAGCAAACTGGGCCATCTCCAGCTTTCTCCAACATACTCCAACTGAATCAAATTATGTAGAAAAGCAGGGGAATTCCACCCATTGTTCCTTGCATAACCTGTTTTACATAAAAGAAAAACATACTTCCGTGTGCTTAAACATCAAAAGTCATTTCACTATTGAGCCCTAATTGTTAGCTGGAAATTTCCCATTAACCCACAGAAGTGGGAATGTTGACATTGATGTTACTATTCTTTTATTATTTGCATAGTTAGACATATCCCTATTTATATTTAAATAATAGGATTATAATTTCTGTTTAGAGTTTGCATTTCTGTTTAGGAAGTGCAGTTTAGAATGCACTTCCATTTATTCCAACGTCAAAAAACACCTGCAAAACAAGACAAAACACAAAACGTATAGAATGACTCACTTGCAGAGGACGAGTGTGAAGTAGTGTTCAGCCTCCTCCTTGTGGCCCAGGTGTTTGAGACACAGGCCCTTCAGCAGACTCACCACACACTGGTCATCTATAGAGAACTCTGTTCCTGCAGGAGAACCCAGAGAATAGCCTGGTTGGAAAACTGCATACAAAAAACTGTGTTTCTTTGGGAATCAGAGGTAATTAATAGAGAGCTTGTCCCCTTTTGCTGCTATAACAGCCTGCACCAATCCAATTAAAAGTAAACAACTGGCTGTGACCAGCCTCTTAAACAGCTTCTGATTTGTAACCAATAAAATCATTGGACATAAGTGATTTTGGTCATTCTGAAGCCAAATTTTCATTACTAAAGGTGAAATGAGTTAATGAATTAATGGGAGTAACCCTTTAATGAATATTTATATTCATATATACCCTTTATATTCATCAACAGCTGATCTTATACCAAACCAGTTGTGTCCCAATATATGCCATGTATCTTAAGGCCCTCAGTTAAATAGTCACTTATGTGGTTTTAAGTATCTGGCCTGTAAAGACCAGTAGTGTATTCGCTTCTGAAAACATATATTGCTGTCTGTAGTGGATCAAATGTGGGAGAACACATTGTTAAATCATGTTGCAACAGCTGAGCTGAGAATTCAAGCCTTGTCTGTAGTGTTAAGTGGTTTGTTAAGCGGCCTTGTGTTGACTTTAGTGTTTCAGTACTTGGATGCAGTTCAAGTTTCTGCTGAGCCTCGTCCAGCGTCTTCAACATTCCTTCGGTCAAGTCTCTGTGCTTCCCAATCACAGTGTAGCCATTCCAGATATACATCATCTCCTGCAGGACAAAGACACAGATTGTGAGTAAAAAGACTGTGAAAAGCACAGGTCCTGCTCCACATCTCTGTGTAATCTATCAACACAAGGGACTTCCTTCAGGTTATAAACAAACTTAGTGGGGGTTTTACCACAAAGCATTTCTCCAGTATAACTAAGAAAGTATGTAAAACATTAGTCATCATATTACTCATAATATTATATTTGAGCAGGGGAAGAATATTACTCATTATGGTACTCAATATCTCCCACATTATGTTTATCTAAGTGATATATTACTCATTATGTTTGTTTTATCTACTAATGATACGTGTATATTAAAGGACAGTGTATAATGTGATTATATATATATATATATTAGAGCTGGGCATGTTAATGTGTTATTATGCAGTTAACTCATTAATTACTTAATGCAGACAATTATTTTATTGTGTGTTAACACATTTTTTTAATCCTTTTATTTTGAAAGTTTTTTGCTTTTTTGTCCTTGTGAGCTCATGCATTCTGTCTATGGCTCTGCTTCTAGGCTGGTTTTTGCAGGGGTCAGGCGTCCCATATGGACAAAAGTAACGGGATGCGTGACCCCCGCGAAAACTAGCCGAGACCTAGAGCACTTCATGGACAATTGTATTGGGCGACCTGACCATTACACCAACTTTTGTGGGACTTTAATTACACTGCATTCAGATACATAGACTTTCAGTCCATCACTTTTTATGAGAACCGAACTAATAATTGTTCGCTGAAATCCCTGCACTAGTGCGGAAACTACAGATATCCTTTGCTTTTGTGACATCCTGGCCTTGTCTGCCACGCTCCCTCATCCTCGTGCTGGGTTGTTATGCACTGCACCCAAACATAAACAACCCAGAACAAGGACAAAGGGGTGTGGCGGACGAGGCCTGGGCATCACAGCATTTTTCATGCCAATATATGATTTTTAAGAAAAATATAATTTACTAATTTTGCAGCATAAATATTTACGTAAATTCACCTACATTTCAATATACAAAAATAACTATACATTTTTTGGTACTGTTCAGAGAACACAAAGTGCATATCGGGATGGTGAAATACCGCTGTACTCAGAGACGGGAGGTTTGAAATTAGCCAATTCGAGAACACTATTTATTTCTCTTTGCTGCTGATGCAGCTGCAGTCCAGAATTTCCCCAGTGAAGCGTCTCAAGTGCACTTGTGTTTTTCGTGTTGCTCTTCTTAAAGCCCTGTATTTATATTACTGTAAATGAAATACATTTCTTACTGCATTTATCAGCTTATACCAAAGAAAACAATAGCGCACACCAAAGAAAACACCCAGGCATGAATTACAGAGCACTCCATCTAAGACTAATAACCGGTATTTACATTCCAGCACTGTGGGAGTTCAGTGTAAACTGTACGGTACAAATACAGGCTTACCTTTAAGTTTTCTTTAAGGGTAATGTATTAGGCAGAGTTTAAAATGAAATTAAAGTGTTAGGGAGCATATCTGGGGGCATATTTAGGGTTTATACTATAAAAATAGGCAATTTTAGGCATTTGTTTCACCAAAACACATCACCTTTTTTCACTATACTTGGAATGTAATGCGTTCTTGGAACGTAAGCCCTGCGATAAGGTTCACTGTATATATATAATCACACTGTACACTGTACTTTAACATACACATATAATAATCAGATAGAATAAAATGAGTAATATATTGCTTAGATATAACATAGTAAGTGATATACTGAGTGTATATATATATAAGTACAGTTACTAACCAGTGGAGGAGCAGGAAGGGGTATAGGTTGTTCAACATTATAACGTCGAGCCTTGCGGATGGCAAACTTCTCAGTGGGTAGTGACTTCCCAGCAATTTTCTGCTTCAGCCCAGGCACTTGCCTGAAGGAACACAGTAAAGGTCACTAATGTAGTTTGTTGTGAACCACTTACTGGAAGGCTGATAACAGGCTTACACTTCACTTAGGCTATAAACATGAGACACAGACTCTGAATGCTCTTACATTTATGAGTTCTAGTTTGTTTTAATATTATTTGCATCTTTTCCCATTTATCAAGTACGTAATGTGCTTGCTGGCCCTTTACTTTGTCATTACCTGAACAATGCCACCTCGCTCTCCCCAAATGGCTGGCATTCCTCCCGACTCAGCATGCTGAGGTAGGCAGCTTTCATATATGCATACGTGGCCTGCGGGGGAAATTGTTTTGTCAGTGGGTTACAAAAGCTGCATTTTAAACAAAAGCACACAATGTTAAGAGATACTCGTTCTGTTATTATGTCTATTTCATATAGATTCACAGCTTGATCATTCCAAATAAAGGAAAAAACAATATGAAATGTCTATCTGAGCAGCTTCAATGTATTCAATGAGGGGCTACTCTACATGTCCAAATTCTCCTGTAGGTGTTTAGCTGCTTTAGGTTCAGGGAAAGCATTTGATTTACACAATTTTCATACTCATCTAACCATTAAGTAAACCTGGAGACAAATGTTTCATCACAGGGTAATTCAACAGAGAATAGTCCACCAAACAAAAAATATCCAGTCAGCAGTGTCCTGTGGGCAGTAAGTGTTTATGTGGATCCACTAATGCTCTTTTGTTTTTGATTTGTGTATATATTTGAAAGCAACCCTTTACATTGTGTGACTATTTTATAACAAATTCACAGACAAAAATGGACCAAAATCTTCTTAAAGACGAAAAACTGTGCTACTTCCTACCTAGACTAACCATTTACAGCACTATTTGACATCACACTGACACACACTGACCAGGGGCAGCAGGTGGCCTAGCAGTTAGGGAGCTCTGATTGGAAGGTCATGGATTCAAATCCCAGGACTGCTAGTGGCACTACTGAGGTGCCCTTGAACAAGCTAGTGTCCCCACACACTGCTCGCCGGCGGCCCCCGTTGGTGGTAGCCCACTGCTTCACTTAGTAAATGGTTTAAATGTAGAGAAAGAATTTTACAATGTGTGCTGTGGTGTGGTGTCTTTAACGGGTGGCTATCACTTTACTTTACAAACTCCTGTCTGCTCCAAACACCACACAAATATACTGGTCAGACAATGCAAGACCTTGTTTGAAATGCTACTGACAGCACATTTACATCACAAGTCTTGGGCAACAGTCACTGTTGCCCGACTGGGAACATCAGTGAGTCAAGAAACTGCCCACTTTCCGTTGCTAGAATCAGTGTTTTTCACAATGTGTTCAACTGTTAGTCATATTTCGGAATTCATGATGAGGTTTCGGATTGGCCACAGAGGCCACATTAGTGTGGAAGGCTTATGATGATTGGACCATTTGTGTGGGAGCCAATGGTGATTGGGCAACAGAGAGAAACATGCAATCATGCCATATAAAACCGTATCAATATTTTTCTGTTGCCCCAGAGCCCAAATGGAGTAACTTGTTTATGTTAAAAAGTGCAGAGCTACCACGACATGATGGACTGAAACCTTACAAAAAATCACTTCCTTAATGTGTGACGAGGAATCTCACCTTAGACCAGGCGTTCTCCTTGCTGAGCAGGTTTGCATAGAAGTAGGCCATCTTCCAGTGTCGTTTATAGGTGAAACACCACATCAGCTCCCAGTAACACATGTGATGAAACTGTTTCCAGGCCTGCTGGGCTTCACAGCACTCCTCAAAACGCTTAATAGCCTGAAAGATACAGACACAACCACAGTATTTTAGTATATTACTGATCTTAAATATTTCAATTTTTTTTATACACTACCGGTCAAAAGTTTTAGAACACCCCAATGT
>JBBPCW010000014.1:8716033-8732223 GCA_037974425.1 Phenacogrammus interruptus | reverse complement strand
TGGTGGAGGGAGATACACACACACACACACACACACACACACACACACACACACACACACACACACACACAGACACACACACACAAATAACTATTGTGAGTAAAGCTGACACAAAGTTAACTAAAAGCATTGGTTACAAAATCACTGGGACCAAAAATCATTTACTTGGGCTCCAGGTATCAGCAAGAAATAAGTAGTCTTATGTTCAAACTCCTGACTATACAACACATCAACACATACTAAAATCAGAATTTTCCCTTTCACAACAAACAACACTTTTGTGAGACTAATTGGAAACAATGCACTTCTGTAGAGAAAGCAGCACTGAGTTTTTGTTTTTAAAAGTCAAATTATTTGCTGGAAGCCACTTTTTGGCTCTTTGCAGATGATTACACCTAATGGGTTTGTTCCGAATATGTTACATGATGTGTGACTTGTGATGGGAAATAGCTGGTCAAACTGCCAACTGGCCTATGCAACCTTATAGTGCAGTATTAGTAAATAACTAAATACTACAAAAAATACCACCTTTCAGTGTCTAACATTTTTAAATATACCTTTTATGACCTCTTACATAAACAGACAACAGCTATTCGCATAGTGTATACAGTTGGTTATATGTGAGAGGAACATGATTCAACAGCAGGTCTCTTCCTGCTAGCTGATTAGTGCATCTGATATTCAAGTCTGAATCACACACCAGCTGATTTTCCTGGCTGCACTGCTGTCGAATGAGCGTGAGCTGCTCCTCCAGAGATGACTTTTGCTCATCCAGTCTCTCCAGGGCTTCCTGCACCTCCTGCCGCTCCGCCTGCAGCCTTCGTAGCTCCTCACTCTCCTTCTGCACCTCATCCTGCAAGTCCTAGAAGAGGAGGGACAGCAGAATGTAACTTAATATGGGCATATAAACATTACATTCGAATGTAAACCTCTGGAGACAAAGCATCTCAATTTAATTGAGCTTAATCTCCATCACTGCAAACTGCAGTCAAGAATTCAGGTGTTTCAGATAATAATGACTACTAGGTTCCCTAAAACTACATGAGCTAAAACATCAATGATCACAAATGTCACATGCATGTTTGGTGTTTGTGCAAACAAAAAAAGTGACTTAAAACAGCTATTTTGAAGGTAGAGCTGGGTACCTACTACCCATTTTGAAGTGACAGAATAAATGATATACATAGTATATTAGGGGTGTAACGGTACACAGATGTCACGGTTCGGTACAGTTCACGATACAGCAAAGTTAAGCAACAAAAAGTTCTAAAGAATGAGGATTGGTTTGTTTTTGTGTATTTGAAATAAACAGCAGCATATTAACCAGTAAACACACACTCTTGCTTATATTTTCATGTTTGTGTAAGGCAGAAGAAGTGTTACGCCAGTAGGTGGCACTATTGCACCACACTACGACCCAGGTTTATGATTTACTTGCACTTTTTGGTCCCTCTGTGATTCCGTATTACTTCAATCATGTCTTCTCCGTCGTACCGTGCATTCTCCGAAAGACATTATGTACCGAAACGTGACTGTTCGGTACGAATACATGTACCATTACAGCCCTATCGTATATCCATTTGTCACGAATTACTGATAACACCCACGGAAATGTGAGTATTCTGAGCTCCAATTCTCTGATCTGAACTTGCAGTCCTGAATTTACTTTTTTGGAGAAAACGAGAATCATTCCATTGCCTTCGTCACATCTAGTCAAGTTTTATTAATAAAAAAACATATTTCAAGCTGTAGGTGTAGAAATGGCAAAAAAAAGGTTAGCGTATTTCTTTTAACCAGCAAACAATGCAAAAATTAATCACTGTTTCTCAGCTGAAGCTCTGAAACAGTGCAGTGTGCGTGTGAAGGAATTCATGGCCCTGCTCAGCTTTGAGCTTTTGACCTTCAAAAAGACCGAACCAGTCACAAGCACCCATCTGACGTGAAAGACAGATTTAGTGTACATTTTTAGTGTATGCTTGCCTTAGCCTTTTTTTTGGTCTATACACATGTGAAAAGGCCCCGTCATCCATCTGCCGCAAATGGGAAGTCTACTAGACGTACTGACTGATAAAATACAAATTACATAATTTGTCTGATATACAAATCTTTCGATTTAAGCCACATGTTCTTTGGCTTAAAATAAGGTTTCAAAAATGTCTGCTTCAATCAGTATGTATGCAAGTTAAAATATTGGTATTGTTATCAAAATATCTAAACAGAACCAGCTCAAGTAATTTGTTTTCTTAAATTTTTTTTAAAGCATGCTATTCACTAACCCAAGCTTAATTACAACTGCTACGTCTCAAATAGTCTTTCCTTCATTTCATCATTCATCTCAGGGCTGCATCTGGCAGCTAAGAATCTTTCAAGCCTATTAAAAGCTTAAGTACATATTGATTATGCTCAGATAATGCAGGCTTGGCTTTCCAAAGTGTACAGTATTGATCTCTTATTACCTTTCTGTACACACTGTCATCATTAATCCCGATTTCTTGCTGAGGAGGTCCCATTAGGCACACAAGTATAAGCTTTCATCATGTTTAGCTGAAGGCCAAAGTTGAGTAGTGCAAGAAAGTCAAATAACTGCATAATAAATACTCCAAAATACTTCTCTATTTCTGTCATACTGAATAAACATTTGACATAATTAAACCACAGCTTTCAAACAGTTTTCTACTACAAAAAAATGTAAGTGTGTCCAGTAGAAACAATTTGGAAGAATCACAAATGAAGCCTAAGCAAATACTAACATGATAAGTTACCTAATCTTAATTGACAACGTCTTCTGGGTTTTTATTTGTGATACTAAACCATACTGGCTTTATTTCCCTTCTGTAGGAAACTGTCTTATAACTGTCCTGCACATTTTCTGTGTGTTTGCTTTAACACACTCATTTGAATTTTGTAGGGAGTTATTAGTAAGCAGATTATTTGTGAATCGCTCAATTGCTCATATCAACATAAATACTCATTCACATTTGTTTTTATCATTACTGCTTTGTTAAATGTAAAAAAAGACATAAAAATCAATGGGTTCCTCTGTTATAACTCTGTCCCATGATAAAGATGTCAAATCACACAATATTTTGGTCTTGGCATGTAAAGAAGAGGAAGAAGGAAAAGGTTGGAGGGTGTGGAGACAAGAGATAGAGTGTGTTTTTTTCCCCCAAATTTGCCAAAATGTTTACTTTTTTGCATTTATGGTCAAATAACTGTTTAGTCATTTGTGTGACATCACCACAGCAAACATATACTGATAGTCTGGGTTGTGTTGAAACAAAAGGCAACTTGATTGCGCTTTACAGGGTTGAGATTATTCAGGCGTTATAGCAGGAAACCAGGTGAGCCAAAAATAGGAAAAGATGGATTAGACCCCAGAAGGTGAAGGATAAAGAACAGCTGTGTTTGTTGGATGCAGCTTTGTTTTTGTGCACCAGATGGGGCAGTAAACATCAAATACAGATCACATTAAAAGACCAAACAAACTAAATCTACGTAGATTTGGGCAATGTGACTAAATTATCAGCCCTGTTTAATTTCATAGAATTAATTTACATTCAGTTTTAGTACTTTTTAGTGTAGCAATGCTGCTCCTTTGTCCCCCATTCCAACTTATAAGATGGCTAAAAAAGCAAGTTTTGTGATAAAAATAAATAAATAAAGAACAAAAGTTAGACTTCATACACCCCTATACTCAGCAATACATTGGAATGAGCACTCGGGCTTGCAGTCTGAATTCAGCCCAAATGTTTTGGCTTGAAAACGGGCAAGAAGAATCCAAGAGAAATGGAGCATCTGCAGCACGAATATGGCTACACAGCAGGGGGACTCCTTCTTTTTTTTCACTCTCTCCGCTTATCTTCAGTGTAGCCTATTGTGCGTGCTCTGTGCAGAAATTAAAATGCAGCCACTTCTGTTGACACAAAGACATTACATCTCTGGAGTCTAACTCAGGTGAGGAAGGGCTAATAAACACCCAGTCTCTGAGGCAGTGAAGGGATTAATTCAATCTCAGATCCAAGAAACTGAATTATAACAAAATGTTTGACTGTATGAAACAGACGGTGTCTTTGTACTACACAGGCCTATTCTGTGTGTGGGGCCCAGTTATCTGAGCATCAGATATCCGAACTCATCCTGTGTTTAAGTAGGGTAATGTTAAACCTAGAGTGGGAACATGGAGCCTTAACACTGTTAGCTTGGCACTAATTAAGACCCCGAGACTCATTTGATAAGCTAGCAGAATATTTTTGCAGCAATGCTTCATTTCTAGTCTAAACAGTTGAAATAACATTACTTTGTCCAGATCATTTGCGTAAGCTGCTAAAGCAGTTTCTCACACAACTAAAAGAAAACATCAGGTAGTAGAGCGGAATGTGCTTTTACATTTATCCACATGATTTCACGTTTCTTTAGCACAGCAGGACCTGGGAGTCGTCATCAGTGGGTGGGAATCGTGAATATTTGTTGACTGATTTGCATATTGTGACTTGGCTTCGTCAAGTCCTGTATTTTACATCAGGAGCGCCTATACCAGAGTTAACCCACATGGGGTGCTACAATGCAAAACTGACTACAAATTGATAGAAAAGATTTCTTTGTTTCAACAAAACTAACACCATTTAGTATAACAAAGCAATATATGTTAGTTTTGTTTTTTTTTTATTCAATATGTAGCAGTTTATCTGCAACAGAATTATTTTGTCTTCATCTTGTAGCCGTAAACAAATTCTGAGCTTAAACTACCCAAATACATGGGATTTACAAGTGAAAGTGGAAAAGAACAAAGGCTGGCTTTCACAACAAAGCAGCGTGGTGAGCCACACACAGTATAAACACCCTCACACATTCACACCCTCTCACAGATAAGAAAATGTGTTCGATATTGAGCGGCAGTCTTTCTAGTTAATGAGGATATTTGGGCATAATTTGTGATTAAAAACATGGAATATTCAAAAGATGCGTTTTTCCAAAAGGCAAAAACTGAACACCACAGAACCATTTGCATGTCATTTCTCTGATTATCACAATAAAACAAGGACACGTTCTTACCTGCACCTCACTGGTCCTCTGTCTGATGTTCTCTTCCTTCTCTTTAATCTCTTGTTCCACAGAGCTCTTCTCTCTGAAAGACCAGCACAAGCAGGAGTATTTAATCACCGCAGCAACAGAAGGCACAGACAGCCAGCCTGCAGCCGGCTCCACTGCATCTCCTTCCAGCACCATGTCTGTGTGACTACCGGGGTCTACTGGAGTGTGTGTGTCAGTATTTGAAGGGAAAGGTGCCAGAACTGCACATGTGCAGATGGCTATGAGCGAAAACAAGAAAGCGAGGACAGATGAGGGACAAAGGGACAGAAAGAGAGCGAGAGCGTGAGAGGGAGAGAGAGACAGAGATGGAGAGGGAGAGGGGAGGAAATAAGTGGGCGTCTTCTCCTCAAGGATGGTGTATACTGAGTCAACGTTTAAAAGATGCACTTCTGCTATTTTTACTGTGCCCCAATTAAAATTAAGTAATAGCAATAAATCAGTAAAGTACTTCACAGAGGAAAAGAATATCCATCCATCCATCCATTATCTACCCCTTATTCCTGCATTCAGGGTTGTGGGGGGGGGGCTATCCCAGCTGCAATGGGCGACGGCGGGGTACACCCGGGACAGACGCCAGATATAGGGACAGAGAACCATTGAAACGAATATCAAATAATATAAATAGCAAAAACTATGAGCCCAGTCCTCCATTTAAGATGAAATAAATGCGCTTTCTAACAAAGTACGTTTCAAACAGTCTAACTGGCAGATACCAGGGGATAAAGCTGCAGTTTCGCCAATTAACAGTCAGAGTTATTACGCTTATCCTATAAAAGTGAACTACATCATTTAGCTCATTCCTGGTTTAGTTTGAATGCAAACAGAGTGAAAGTTGAAAGAAATGTTCTATTAACTGTTTTATTGCTGCATCATCATTGTTATCTTTTTCTCACAAGACAGAACCATGTAAAAAAGTACCTTAGTTAAGTCAGTTACAGAACAGGTTGGCATGGTGTTCAATAATAGCCCAGATATAAACCACTGATTCACCTTGACTGCAGTGGAATTAAAAACTAAACTTTGAAAAAGCCCTAAACTATGAGTCAGTCAGTCTCTCTCTCTCTCTCTCTCTCTCTCTCTTTCAGATACACAGGCTGAGTCAGACAGACTCCAGGGACTTCGATGCAGTAAAAACATGAGAGGGGAAAAAGGTAGAGAGAGGTACAGAAATAGTCAGTGAGAGAGAGGGAAGAGGAGAGACATAACGCTTCAAAGATGTGCACTGGGATACAAAAAAACATAGCAAAAATAGACAAGGTCTCGTAATAAAAACCTTGGCAACTGGCCTAGTTATCCCAAGATCCATCCTAGGACTTCCAGTAAGACCAATGATGGCCAATAACACTGAACTTCAATGTGTCAAATACAGTGCAAAACAGTTCTTTTCTTTCTCCTTCAGGAGGCCTTGGCGATCAAAGAGAAAGAGGAGGACAAGCTGCCCCTTACCTTTTGCTGGAGGTTGCCCGTTGCCATGGAGACTTAAGACAATCCCAAACTAAGTGTATCATCTTAGCTGTGAGCTGCTCCCATTTCCTAATGACCGTATTCTCCCTCTCTCTTATGGCCGTTTATACCGGCCTTTCTTTCTTGCTGTTAGAAACAACTCTCTCTCTAAGCCTCCTGATCACTCTCACTTTCTCTGAAAAAAGAAGCGGAAGGAAAAAAAGCACCTGCAACTCCCTGACCTCCACTGCATGGTGATGTGAGTGGAAAGGTTAGCCTTGATCAGTCACAGGCCCTGTTCTTTCTCGGAGACAAAGTGTGTTTGTGTGAATCAGTGTCCCTGCCCCTCTGCTCCTCTCCAACAGAGAGGTAGCACCACTCGTCACATGGAACACTAACCTCAGGAGACACACACTGCTCCCAGCTAAGAGTCTGCACACAGGCCTTACAACTGCACCTCTCTGCTTCACTGAAACACATTATTATGGCTCTCACTTCTCCCTTTTAACTTTTGCAGTTACTCACGCTAGCGCCGGAACATGCACAGATACTGAGCAATCGTCCCAGGTGTTAGTATTTAAAGTTATAGTTCAGTGAAAATCTAATTAACACATTTTTTCCCCACTTACTCTGTATATAGTTGACCAGCCCAGACGTGTCTAGTTTCTGATTTTTCAGCTACTACATTCTTTAGACTGCTTGCAACAGTTTACAAAGACTGTATTATGACACTAGTATTTCGTAAAAATCTGTTTCTTCACCTTGTCACAGTTAACTAATATCCTCTCTCTTGAACACAGGTAAATACCAAAGCTACACAGAATGTACAACCCTGATATGTACAGCATAATGATGTTTTTAACAGGCTGTGTTAACAAAGGTAATAAAGCCACTAGCACTCCATTCCAAAATAAGCTACACCACTGAAACAGGCAGTTTCGATTAGAGGCTGCTTTGTTCCATTTCTCTAAAATTACACCAAAGGGGAACTTTATACAGTTTAAATGTTACCCAGACACAAACTATGGAAAGTTAAGTAGATTATTTCTATCCATCAATATGGCTAAAGCATATCTTTCAGTTCAGTACTGTTACACCAATACCAGAATACACAAACTATTGCTCAAGGATGTCAACAACACTTTCGCAGTGTATCTTTCTTTGTATTTTTATTTCTTGGAACTAGACAAATTAAGATTACACAAATTCTACCCTGAGGAGAGCAGATCCTTTCCTGCTCATCCAAGCAAGGGAGGGTTAGACAGGAGATAGACAGATGAGTTTATGATGGGAAAGCCCTGAGGGAGAACACTTGGCTCTCATGAGCAATCAGAAAATATAATTACATTTAAATTACAAGCACATGAACGGACATGTTATAATTATTATTTTGGAACTTTCTATGATACCACTGTTGTCCAGATGGGGATGGCACTATCAAATGTGGTGCAAGTCAAGGCATCAACCAATGGCAAGAATTTATTTAATATTTTGCTGTTCATTAAATATGTGAGCAAGACAAAGCTCCAAGTCATTTCATAAACAGAAAGTAAGTAAAGGTGCATCTGAACCTTCTCCAGTAATTTTCTTGAATTTTATCCTTAAGCCTAAAAGCCAGATCTAACATGCATCCTTTTACATTTACATTTACATTTATGGCATTTATCAGACGCTTTTATCCAAAGCGACTTCCAATCCCTACCTACAGGGGGCAGTCTCTCCCTGGAGCAACTTGGGGTTAAGGGTCTTGCTCAGGGACCCAGTGGTCGTATGCTGGAGATAGGATTCGAACCTGTGACCTCTTGGTCCAAGACTCATAATAATAATGTTTTTGACAGGTTGTAAATTATTAAAAGCTGCTTCCTTATTTGTGCTAGATGGACTGGACTTGGACTTGAATGAGTGACAAACTCATAATTTGCAAATCAGAAGTATGATCTCCCATCAAGCCCTTGAATGCAGCATTTTCACAGCCTGCTGTGCACCGGCTTTCCTGCTTGTCTGTGTTGGCCACCCACCAGCCTATAAATATCACACACATGCGGAGAAAAAAATGTAAAAGGAGGGAAAGCCTGCATCTTGCTAAAGCGCAGAGTGGGGGGAAAAAAAGCACTTGAGTGAAGGTGGGGGAAATCAATCCTCCACAATCTCACAAAAACAACAAACAAAACTGTGCCATCTTGGGCATCTGAGAAAAATGTGACTAAAGATTTTAAATCTAAAATGTGGGAATAAATATGAAGAACTATTAAATGCAGTCTTAAAACCTTTTCTGTCCTAACATAAGCCAGTTGGTCTAATAAGTCATTCATTAGATTAAATCAAATGCCGCTATTAAGAGTTTACAAAAATGGTTCAGACAGTCAGTTCACTGCTTTTACACTTTCACAGTACAATGAATGGATTAAAAAAAATCTATGTGCAAATCTTACAAGCTAAATACGCATAAGGGAGAGTGGCTGGGGAGTCTGTCCCACACACAATCTCATTCATGAAGATGATCAACGTGTGCAGAGAAACAAATAACTGATATTATTGTTTATTCAACATTTGAATAATATACAAGGGTTTGGAAAATGTATAATTTGTACAAGTTGAGTTAACTTGATGTAATCATTAATATAAACGTGTCAACAGATAAGGTCAACTGAAATCAGGTTGACAAAACTGAAAAAAGGAGGAAACTTTAGTACAGTATGTCATTACGCAGTGGGGGTAGTGCAGTCAATTCTGGCCAAATACAAGAAATGATTTGTTTAGCAAGTAATGACCCAATTAGAGCTTATTCTGCCTTATAGTCTAGACTAAAACGTGATCAGATTTAAAAAACAAACTCACTTCTGCAGGTCCATGATCTCATTACTGAGGGAGTCCAGCTCTTTAATGGCAGAGAAGTCTGCAGCCTGACATGACACGGCATTATTCTGTCCAGGACAGAGGGAGATGGAAATAGAAAGAATTCATCAATCACTTAAAAATAAACAAGTTCACACAAGTCAAAGGAAGAGGCAAGAACAAAAACATTCTGTGCAATATAATTTATTGCAAAGCTACTTAACTTAGCTATTAAGCTAATCTGCAGTGCAAGTTCTGCATACACATCCCACATCTAAAATGTAGCAGGAGGATAATAAACACCATATAGGGTTGGCACAAAGCAAACTAATACAAGGCTGATAGAATGTATTGCAAGCACCTTAGAAAACTAATTTAACAGACTCACACAGACAGGCAAACTGAGACATCAGAAAGCTAGAAAAAAAGCCCACATACAAAGGAGATGCATGATTAGCATGAACACCACCTCAGATTAATATACCTGACAGCTTGGTCCAAAACAATAAAAAAAAAACATCGTTTATTCTTTAAGATACATTAATGCAAGTTCATGAGTGTGTGTACCTGTCGCGCTAGCCTGTCAGAGGGAGGGATCATCTCTGGAGAAAGTGTCTGGGGTGGGTCAACACCTTTGGAGAGCTTTTGATTGATTAGATGGAGAGCCAGTGCAAACTGTTCTCTGGTCAGTTTCCCAATGTCACCAATGTCACACAGCTCCCTAGGACCAGCAAGCATTAATATACAATAACGTAACGTATGTATAATTTAAATAACAAGAACTTTTAACAAGAGTTAAAAGTGAATTCAAAGACATATAATAGAAACTAGCGATTGATCAGCCACACTAATTCCACAGTGACAGGTATTTTATTTACTAAAAGACCATAAATATGAAGGGCAAAGTCTTGATATAGCTAATTGTTCAGTTTTCTTTATCACTGGATAAAAATTTAAGGGGTACCTCATGAACAGCGATAGTATTGTGTGGTATCTACTTGTTTAAATGTTCTTACCATATGCGTGCGAGCGTGGCAGAGGGAAGCCCCGTCTTTAGGAAAATGTCCCTCACCTCTGGCCCCGACACCAAGCCATCCAGGTCACTGTCTGTCTTAGTGAACAGCTCATCATACTTAGCTTTATCGGCAGGAGATACAACCCACTGCAAATACATGCACACACACACAGTCAGACTGTACAGGGATAATTTAAAAAAAATAATTAAAATATTTCACAGCAGATTTATTTGCCCAATCAAATGCAAATCATTTAAATTAAAATACATCCTGACAAGCATTGAAAATAAAACTATAAACATAATTATAGAATTTCAGTTTATCAGCAAGTGAATAGGCTGACTTGAAATTGTGTTTAAATCTATAACCCATATGACTGCAGACCTGTGGCTGTGTGGGCTTTGCTGGTAATGTTTTGGACCCAGAGTGGGAGGAACTTCTTTCTTTAATGGACGGGGGAGGCGAAGGGAGGAGAGGCATCGCAGGAGCTGGATTTATCTTTTTCCTTTTTGATGGCGGGATCAGAGAGGGGGGCAGAACCATAGGCACAGGTTCATTCTCAAGCGCTCTATACACCAGATACATGGCCTAAAACACACAAACAATCACATACACACACATTATTTGTATACAGTTTCATATCTATCTCATGAACTGTAAAGCCTGGCTATATAATAAAAGAATGGATACACTAATACCACATGTATTAGAAAGTAGTTAAGAGTTTCCAGTTTAACATGCACTTGAACAGAAAACACTGCTTGTATGACAAACATAGTTGGTTGAAAAAGGCAGAATAATACTAAAAGATGAATCAGGGCTATAAAAATAAACAGAGAAGTGTTATTTATGCATGTGTTTCAGTGCTTCAGAGGACTACAGAGCAGCACTATACGTAGTAATCATGTGCTGTACTACTAAGTTATAGGCATGTTTCACATCAAACTCATGTGTCACTCAAAGAACTCAGGGTTTCGAGAGAAAGTTAAAGATTTAAACTGAATTTTAAAACAGGTTTCCAACCTTAAAGTAGTTGGAGTTTACAATGGGAGGGGGGCTTAGTCCACACTGCAGCCAAATACTCTTTAACAGGCAATATAAAACTACTTTATTCACATTAAAAGGTACAACAACCCAAATTGAACTCTTTGCTACACAAAGGGGCAAGATGCCTTACAGTGGTCTGTGTTATACTTCTTCAACAAGCACAAGCACAAGCTTGTTGTCACTTAGAAATGGCCATACATTAATGCTGTCTCTCATAAATTATAATGCAATTAACCTATGCTATTGAACAACATTTGTGATGTTTGGTGTGGTCTTCTTTGTACTTGTCAGGCATTTTCAGACATAATCACCAAAATAGGCTGTATAAACATGCATGCTCAACACTATTTGGTGAAACAATTCTTGGTCTCCCGTACAACCATTCAAAAGCATGACGGTCAGATTAACTGGTCCGTCATAAATTCCAGAACTGGAGTGAGTTCCAGAACTTGACTGAGACTTGGCAATGAAACAAACATTCTAGCATAGTTACAATATAACTGAACTTTCTAATAATAGGAATAATGGTATTAATGCTGACCTATAGCTGCAGATTTTGCTGTCAAAGTTCTGAACCTTGTGTGTGTGTGTGTGTGTGTGAGGAAGTACAGGACTCACCACTGCAAACTCATCTCTGTCCAGCATTCCATCTCTGTCAATGTCACTAAGTTCCCATACCTGCAACATGCATTTAAGAAAATTTAAACTACAGCGAGGAACAGACCCTGCTGGAAGATATATGGTGTAAGCCTAAACACTTTAAAATGAAATAAAACACAAAAGACCAACATTTTGTTTGCATTAAGGAATTAACAACTTAAATAGCAGCGCTGGTCAACATTGCCACCTAGAGGCTAAAGTTACAAATATGTTCTACATATATCTTTTGGGAAGACATAGACCGGGTTTGCCATGTTGAAACTCTCATTTGACAGCTACATATTTTTTTAGACAGTTAGACTTGCTGAAAGCGATTTTATTTATCTTCTTGTATACTCCTACACTCACTTGAAAATGTGACAGAAATCTGACTGTTTTCTAGAAATTTGCCCTTATAAAAAAAACCTACTAAAATTATTTTGCATCGCTCCATTAACATAAGAATGCTCACTACCGCAAATACTTACCCTGCCAAGAACATCAACAGGGAGCTTGGAGTTGAGCAACACTGGTTTGACCTTGTCACCTGTGAGCATGCCACCCACAGGCGACAGACTGTCGAAGATGGAATCAAATTTCAGCTTTTCCTCTTGCTAAACACACACAGACATACGCATGTCAGAAGACTGAGGAAAGAACTTTTCAAGGGAGAAAAAAACAGTAGAATAGAATAGCTAAGATGTCCAGTAATTAATGTAACTGATATAAAGCCCTGCATGCTCAGGGACATCTCCAACCTTGACTGCCCATGGGCTGTCAACAGGCACGGCTCCGGACAGGAGTGGACTGCTAGCATCCTGCTGGTCAGGAAACAGAGGGAGGGGACATTACTGCAGGCATAACCTGGATTCCAGTTAAAAAGAATCTTACTTCTGCAACAAAAACAGCTGACATTATATTTCTCATTCCTCGTCACGCTTCCTTGTCTGCGTGAGAGGCAGTAAACAGTCTGACTCACATTCAAATAGAAATAATGGCACGACTTACAAACTTTGGTGGAGGCACAGCCACATTAAGGCTTTTGAGTGCAACTTCGAGGCCATTCTGTGCACAAGCCACCAATCGCAGGGCAACAAAAAATTGCTAGAAAGAGAGAAACAAATACTGTCATTCCCAGCCAATTTCTATCTGCTTAAAATACCATAACTATTACACAACTGGGTGATTCACAAAGCTGAAAAATATGGTACCTGTTTGTTCAGAAAGCCTTTGCGCTCTGAATCTGACAAGTCCCATATCTGGAGGAGAAAAGAGTGTATCACCAAAACAGCTTAACGGTAGCTATGTTTTCTTAGACAGCGGTTCATTGGGTTAAGACATTACTGGCACCTATCCCTCTGTTGATTTGGCCTGACATGAATTAAACCCAGCCAAAACATTTACATCTCTCAACACAAGCCATATGGAACTACAGAGTAGTAACTGCTAGTTTTCAGAAGCACATTTTCACCGTTTTCTTTTCCATCTTTGGCATAAAACAAACACAGCTTTGGTATAGAGTGTATTACATTCTCCCATCATTATAACTTGGAGGTATTCAGACTTTTATGATGATACAATGATCACTAACAACAAATTATAAAATCATTAATTGTGATCCAATACAGAGAATTACTGAAGCAGCCAGAAAAGACTACATTCATTTTACAGCAAGTAAAAATCTGCTCTTATCACTCTATTATCCCTCTATTACAAGAACTAAAATACAACTAAAGGCAACGCATAGCTTAGCTTTGTCGAAAGAATCTGACTTTTGATTGTGTCTAAATAATCAGCTGAAACATCAGTAATAGCTTCCAGCTTCAAGTGCAATACATATGAGAGCAAGGATGAAAAGCTTCATTATACTAAGGCTACTACAAACAGACCTGGAAGCATTTTCATCAATATATTGATCTTCACATCCCACATCATTATGTTTTGAAATAGTTATATACATGCACTGTTATTGACTTTACCTTGCCCAGGACCAGGTCTGAAAGGCCAGATCTTTTCAAGAACAAGGCCGCTTCGGAGGCTGCTACCCGCCCACTCCCAGATGGATCAACCTGCACAGAAACAGAGGGAGGTGAAACAACCGAAGAGGGCATGTCACACAGCTCTTATAGTAGGTCTTTCAGATGCATTTTCTTTTACAAAAATGAGGAGAAACTCTTCTTACTAAAATTACACAGTATTAACTACATAACAGTAATACCAAAGTTCAGCAAAGCCTCACTTATGATTCTTCAGCTCCAAGCTAAAGACAATACACACACAGCATCACACTGATATTCGATTAGTGGAAATTAGGGTTGGACAGTATAATGGACAAACCACAGTATTTCAGAATAATGAGAGTATTTCAAAATTACAATAGGGTGAAATTTCCATTCTACATCTATCTAGTAACAGGCCAAACAAGCACATCCCCATAACTTTACATTTTCTTTCTGATTGATGCTGGCAGAAAGGGAGGAGGGAGTACAAAGACACACACAAAACTTGGCACCTAACTTTGTGTTCATCTAAACGGGAGTAAACAGTTCCAAACACTACAAAACAGGCAAGATTTAAACTTTTTGTCACTCAGACACCAGCTATTTCAATTTGTTCTGATCTGCTCTGATATACACTGCTCTGATAAAAAATCGGTATCGGAAAAATCTATATCAGCTGATCACACTTACAAAAAAATCAATAATCATAATCGGCCAAGACAATTGCAATCGGTGCATCCCTAGTTTCTAGACTTAATATCAAGGAAAAGAGTCTGCATCTGTGACCGAGAACCCACGCCACATTTGCCTGCAAAACAAATCAGTTCAGACAGAACACAAACGCTTTACAGGAAAGCTTTGCCAGAGTAATATATTTAAAAGGCAGAGTGAGCATGAAGCTTCAACCACACAATAACCCCCACATGCTGCACCATTCACTAATGCGTCATTCTCACTCACTGGTTGGGGAAACAGCATGAGTGCAGTTCATCACTTATTCAAAGAGGCATCTTCTTTCAGAGGACTAGTTTCAACAAGCTCTCAGTTCACATGTGAAGGAGCTCTAACAACAGTCTCCTGTGTTGTATTATTGAACACAGTGCAAGTAAACACAAAAAAACAAAACAATTTTTGTTTCAAATACAGAGAGAAAATAGGTTTGGATATTTACCTGTCGATAATACTTGTCATAGACAGGGTTCCCACTTGAAAGCTGTAAAGCAACAAGAAAACAAGTTCATTAATACAAGCAGAAAAACATTTGGACAAAATTTGCTAAAACATATCAAACCCTACGGCTTGGTACTATGAACAACTGATACCAAAGCAATCTTCAGCACCTTTATTTGCATGAAAGATCAGTGTCATTACAAATACAGTAAACCTCCGCCTATCGCGGCAATTACATTAGAAGAGCACCCATGTATAGAGAAGAACTGCAGTGTTGTGATATGATAATAATCATTTTTTAAAAAGGCCTGAAATGCGTGGTTTTAATAATGTAAACCCTAAATGTGACCCCAAATATGCTCCCAAAACACTTAAGTTTAATTTAAAACTCTGCTTAAAACATTACCCTTAAAGAAAATGTAAAGGTAAATGCATATTCGTCTGAACTACATGGCTCAGCTTAGTTAGATTAAATTAGGAGCTGCTCCATGCAAAGGCTGGAGGCACTTAGTTGAAATCTGGAACCAAACTTAAGTTATTCTAACCAACTCACAAGTACTTTTTATATACAAAAGAAATCTTGATAATATTTAGTGCTTGCTTCTTTGCATTCCACTGCAAGCTTGCGAATCTGCCGTCAAAAGTTCCCTTACTGCTCAGAGCATTTGCACAGACTGCACATTGCTGTCTGGTACGTATATACACCCAAGCTTACTAAGCACCTCTACAAAACTACAAATCTGACAGGTAGTAGTTTTTGCAGAAGGTAAAGACATTTCTGGTCACCCTACAATGAAAGGAGATCAGAAAGGCCATGTGGGAACCAGATGAGAATTTATGAATGTGAATCTGGGATGCTGTTCAACAAAGGCCACACAGACACACACAGACACACACAGACACACACAGACACACACAGACACACACAGACACACACAGACACACACAC
>JBBPCW010000014.1:8705342-8715933 GCA_037974425.1 Phenacogrammus interruptus | reverse complement strand
TCAATTCACCTATATTTGCCTGTTTACTTTTTTTTTTTTTAATCTATGGTATCGATTTAGTATCGATACCACGGTATACCATCCCTAGTCCTGGTACAATGTTCCATTTATTATTCCGTGCTGTGCCCTTTTACCATTTGCAGAAAAGCAGCCCCGTATCATGATACACTGTGGGTATGGTGTTCTTGGGATCATCTGTGCCACCCTACTTTCTGCAAACATGATGAGCTGTATTTTGTCTGCTTTGTGCTGAGTTTTGTGTGGGGTGTTGGAATTGAGAAGACCATGGTGCGAGTCATAGCTTGTTGTTTTCTGTGTAACTGTCTTTTTGTCATGCTGTAACTCTTTCCCACTGCTGGCTTTTCTTTTACCTTCTTTATCATTAGTGTGATGACTGTAGAGACCAGATTGTGAAATTTTGCATGGTGCACATGTCTAGGCAAGATTAGTTGAGGTTCCATGAGATTTCCATTTGCACATTATAGATGTTTAAGATCTTCACTGTAGCTTATCCCATTTTAATGATATTCTTTTAGAAAGCTGCTTCTCCTTCACCATGATTGCTACAAAACACACCACAGCACACAGCATGAAAAGCACATAATTGTTCTCTGCATTTAACCCATTCACCCAAGTGCAGCCAGGGATGCAGTGCGCAGGGTGTAGTGTATTGAGACAGCACTCAAAGATATCTCAATGGTGCCAATAGCAGGCTTGAAATTCAAACCCAAAGCCTTCTGAATGCAGGGGCAGGTCACCACTAACCACTAGGCCACCAGTTGCTACTTGTTTAAAAAAAAAAAAAAAAACTCAACAAATAGCAAAGTCTTTTAATTTGCCCAAAACTGATTTTCTTTGGAAATGTATTTTTGTTAACCTTGTTAACCAAAAGCGCAATAAATATCAAAAACATGCATCTGAAAACTCTGCCCCTTTCCTGTAATGTCAAGGGCTTATTTTGTTTGGGGAGAAACATCAGTCATTAAACTGGACACAAAACCATTTCAAGTTTCAGAAAAGTGTTACACCACGTGTAACAGTTAAAATTTAATTAATCACAAAAAGTTTAGTACTCTCCGCTGGTGACTTACTGAAAAGAGAAAAATGATACTGACACTGAAGTCCAAAACCTTAAAAGAGAAGCTCAAAATATACATAAGAAGAATGATAAGCAACATAATTTAGATTATTGTCAGGGGCTTCTTGAATGTACAGCTGCAGTAACTCAGTATTTTAACAAAACATAATGCAAAATTCAGGTTTTAAATGAATCAATGTTGAACAGGATGCTGTATGTCATTACAGAAGCTCCTGAATATGTCGATGCACTCTCATGTGATGACGCAAACACTATCATGCAAATTCACAGCAATATGAAAACAATGCCAGGACACAAAACAAAAACAAATGTGCAAACTTCAAAGAAAAAAGGCTAATGGGGCAAAGGTTATGACTCCTCCCGTTTAGGTCTTCCTGCAATTGCAGTCTGGCTCTGTGTTTCATGCAGGCTCATAGCATTTTTCTGAATTTATTAAGTTATAGGCTGGGAAAGCTCAAATAAAGAGCACAGCAGGAATGTGGACAGATACAGGCATGCACATTAAGGTTAGTAGTGTGTGGGGGGGAACTTAACGATTTTCTTTGCTGCATTAAGAAGGCAAATTAATTAAGCAAACAATAAAAGGAAAAAAATATATATAGGACAGGCATTCACTTGACATATAAAGATGTACACAAATGTATTTGTGGGTGGAAAAAAAATGTTAGGTAGTTATGTATGATAAGTTAAGTACACATAAGTTATTTTGGTAACAAAAGTCATTGCTCAGTGTTCAGGGTTCAGTGGTGACGAGCACCAATCTCCTTGTTCTCCCTCAGCATAGGATGAAATCACCTCATGTTGCATGTACCTGATATAATAAACTAACAGCACTTTTCAGCAGATTAGGATCCTGGTCCTTTCTCAATAAACCTCGGTATTCAAGTATGTTGTTAGAGTTCATGTGGAGTTCGTTAATCCATTAAGGTAAAAAGAAATTGATCCGCTGAGGGATGGATTTGCATCCCTGTGCAGAGAAGAGCTTCTCCTCTTTGGGTACATACAGCATGGCTTTAGCCACTTCATCCAGAGTCGCCTCGTCAGTCTCCACACCACGGGCAGTATACGCGTCCTGGGCACACAGTTTCACATGGCGATACTCCAGCGGCAGGAATGGCACAAAGAAGTCAATCAGGTGCCCTGACATGAGCTCACTCTGGGCAAAACCTCCTGCAGAGAGAGAGAGAGAGAGAGACAGAGAGAGAGAGAGAGAGACACACACAAAGAGACACAGAGAGAGAGACACAGAGAGAGACAGTGAGAATTTCACTGAAAATCTGCAACAGAAAAAACCTGAAACGTAAACAGTCTCACAACCATGTATTTTTCTCACTTTACACTTACATTTACATTTACGGCATTTATCAGACGCTTTTACCCAAAGCGACTTCCCTAATTACAGGGGACAGTCTCCCTGGAGCAACTTGGGGTTAAGGGTCTTGCTCAGGAACCCATTGGTGGTGTGCTGGGGTAGGATTCAAACCCATGACCTCTTGGTCTAGAGGCAAGTATCCTACCCACTGCGCCACCACCACCACCACTTCCTTAAAGTGTTACACTTAACACTTTAAGAAAATTAAAAGACTTCCCTGAATCATTTATTATGATATATTTTTACATGTCTGTCTATCGTCCAGGATAAAAACAACAACAAAAAAATTAAGAACGTGAGAGCAGGTACCATCAGCCTCCATAGACTCTGAGCGCAGCCGATGTTCTAAATCCTCCATACCGATATCCTCCCGGTTCTGTCCTGAGTGCCAGAAGTCCAGTGCCACCTCATTGATAGCAGCACCACCAATATTGCTAAAGAAACAGACTAAATAGATTACAATAGATCCTTGTGCATGGTAGTGAGGTTTTACTTGCACATTTTGTCTTTGCAGTGTTCTTCAATTTCCATCCTGGAGGACCTTCATGCTGACTTTCATTAACATTATATAAATGACCTCATTCTCATTGGTGACTACTAGTTTCCATTTACTGTTCGAAACATGGGCATGTATGAAACTGTTCCCTTTGAAAAAAACATTGTATTAAATTCTGCCCTCATGCTTCATTACATTCAGTGAGATACAGATTGAGGAACTACAAACAACAGGGTATTCAGTGAATTTCTCTACTGTCCTTTCAGTTACATATGTTAGGAATGTAGGTCCTTAGGATAAACCAACCTGAGAAACAGGAATATGGCTCTCCGGTAACTGACCCCATCCACATTATCATAGTGGTCCATGTAGGGCTTGATGGCATCTATTAGACCAGGGTGCAACTTCTCTGCCTCATCGAAGATAAAGAGAGTTTGTGGGCACCGGAGCACCATGTCTCTAATAGCCTCCCGCAGTTGGCCCTACAGCACACAGATAAAGGCACACAAGAGTGAGCATGAGATTCATAACATACTTTAACAGGATTATCAGAACACCACATACACACCAGAACTGCACTACACCAATACACTCTACAAAACACTGAATACTTCCAGACTATAAAGAAAATCCATTTGTTGGAAGAATCCTGTCCGAACCGTTGTATGCAAGTAGCTGGAACGATCAGCAGAAAATTTCCAGCTATAATTCAAAGCATATAAGCTACTAAATTTGATCTAAATGTAAACATGAAATCAGTTTTGCTATTGAGTTTATAAGGATCATAGTGTACATATAACATACATCATTGTATATTATAGGTGTTTGCATAAGTCATATGACTTTTTCTTACTTTCAAATCATGTATTATAATTTTTAAACAATGAGAAAAACTTAACCACTCATGAACACAAACTTGCACCTACAGGACAGAGTCTCTTTAGGACAGGTATTGACTTTTGCCCTACAAAAGACAAGTAGGTAACCCTACTTGGCTTTCACATCAGTTGTGCAAGTCTATCAAAGAAGTGATGCAATCCAGAACTTGCTATGCACAGACCTGGACTCCTGCCTGCCTATTGACTTACTAGTTTTTTTATTGCCACAGAACTGTTTATTTACTCTATGAAATATCATATCAGGGACATTATACTGACTTGACAAGGACTGATTCAAACAATACACAACCAAGAAAGTAGAACAAAGGTCATATTGGGGAGTACCAGGGTGAATCGTGATCTACTGTCTGTGCCAGATGCTAACCTTGTACACGTCCACCAGCCTTGCATGTGGAAAGTGGAACGGGGCAATGAACAGGCGCACGCACTCGCTCTTCACCCCGTCCCGGTACAGGTTGTCCGCCACCATCCGGGCCACAAAGTTTTTTCCTGTGCCCGACCAGCCATGGAAGGAGAGAGTCAGGGGTTTGTTGGATTCAGGGTTGTTGATAAAGCCTTGGATGGCTTTCAGTACCACAGACTGGGCCAGATGCTGTCCATGGAGCTTCAGTTGTAGATCTTGCTCTAGACCTGATTGCACACACACATACATGTATATATATATATATATCCATAAAACATAAAAGAAAATAGGTAACATTTTTAAAGACTGTTTAGTATTTAACATACAATGTGGTATATACTCTTTTTCATTTATTACTAAACGTGAATGTTCATGATTACCTGTGAGGTTATTCGTGATCCTGCAGTCCCCTGAATCACAGCACTGTCCTACACTGCAGTACCAGGCAGTCATCATGCCAGCGTAGTCTTGGGAAAACCAGGACCAAATGTCTCCAGTAGGCACTGAAAAGACAGTAAGAATATGAGCAATATTATCCAGCTGGCTGAAAAATTAAGATCAAAACTTATCTATTTTACCTGCACTTTGATGGCCCTTGGCTAGACTTTTACATGTCCAATATGGTCGAGAAGTCTAAGCCAACATAACTATCAGGTTAAAAAGAGAATCAGTATTTAGCCTGGTCAGATAATTTCACCGGCTTTGCCTAGTTTAGCCAGGTTGCATTTATGCTAGGGTTTCACGTAATAATCACACTCCTGAAAAGACTTTCAGATGATTTTTCCATTCTATAACTGCTCTAAGGGGCTTCTACAGCCTACATTTTAAATTTTAACTCGGTGGAAATGGCTGAACTGGGATTCCTATTTCGCTCCACCTTAATGGTGCAATATTTAATTAGCAAAAAGCATTTTCAGCAGTTTGATATGAAACCCTAACATTAGTCCAAGCCAGTTATATGACCGCACTAAGTATTGATATTTTTTGTCTGGTTTTTGTCATGTTGGCTCAGACTCCTTGACCACCTGGCACTTACAGAAAAGCAGTCGAAGTGCAGGTAAAATAAACAAGCGGTTTTAGCTTCATTTTTCAGCAGGTTAGAAAAAAACTGCAGGTTTTCTCAGTCTACACTCTCCGGGGCGTAAGTGATGCATCATTTTAAGGCGGAGGGGGGAAAAAAAAAAATCAAGATACCAGCCCCAAAAACACCCAGATCATTTGCCTACCTTGCTGGGTGGCATCGTCCTGGTTGGGTTGACACTCTCCCTCCCAGACATGGCAGTAGAGATAATTGAAGTAGTAGGAGGAAGCGTTGGAGATGCTGTCGAAGTGGAAAAACTCCGCTCTAACCGAGACCGCCAGGAACGCGGAGAGGATGAAGACGACGATCATCAGGACCAGTACGCAAGGAGCTTGACTAAATAAACCGAGAGCCGCCCACCAGACGCTTCCGAGGCGTCCATCCAGCCCCAACACTACCACTGCTCCCACAGCACCGTGCGTAAAAACGCACCATCAGTGTTTATACCCTGGACCAGGAAACCACCATGTGACGTCACACCCACAATCCCAGGCAACTAGCAGTCACGTGACTTCCGTACACCGCGTCACCCATTTCAACACTGAATATTGATTTAATGTGGGGTCATTCAGTCTGTTATCATCAGACAGATTGGCCCATAAACTCACCTTAAATACAATGCAAGGAAACCAAACAAGGTTCATTTTAAAAGTTTTTTTTTCCCAGTTCAATTTTTTGGGGAAAATTCCACTCCCCTACAATTCAAACACAAGACAGTCCCATTCAAATTCAAATTTTATTGGTCACATACACATTATACACAGTATGATGTGGAGTGAAATGCTTATACAACTACTGATAACCTATAATATAAAAGGGACGTCCAGTGTAAAGAGAAATTGTACAATTTGAAATATAGAGAAACACTATCGTACACCATCATACACTATCGATGAAGGAAATCCTGTGTCTTGGCAGTCAAGTACATATGCATAACTAACTCCAAACAAACAATGAAGTGTCCAAGTTGCCCCACAAGACTGCAGTAAAACATTAACACCTAAATTTTAAAAAGGCAAGGGTAAATACAGAGAACCGTGATAAGACAATCAATCCATCAATGCACTCCAATGCTTCATCCGGCAGTCCAGCTCTTGGGTCCATCTTGAGATCACTGGTGAAAGAACAAAAAACAGTTAAGGCAAGTCCACAGGACCACTAGAATGAATGTTAACCAAACAGATCAACCTCAGATATAAATGGAACGGTAAGGAGTATAATCAGCAGATTCATTTGGCAGAATCTCTTCATCACAGGTTGGAGGGAACAAGACAGGAGGGTGAAGAGAAAACATTAAATTCTTACCTTGGCATCTCCAATCTTGACCCCACAGCAGTCCACACCTGAAGGACAGACTACAGTTAGACACAGATAGCCAGACTGGTTTTAAGTACACCAGAAACCTGGTTCATCAGCAAGAGTTTGTCCACATTAGAGTTCAGGTCAGACATTTGTATAACATCACTGAACCAGTTGTGAGCAGGTTATGCAGTGAACACACAAACCTCGAGTCAGTTTACTGCCTTGATCGGTCATTTTGGTAGCAGGTCTCTGGTGGCCTCACCTGTCAGAGTAGACACCGGTTAGAACAGAAGGCATAGCTGATGGTAGACATCATGGCTTATGACCATGTCAGCCAGAGCTAATATCCAATCTCCATGGGAAAAGTCAAGTAACAGTCAGATCATCATTGTGGTCATTCACAGTAGAGGTACATGAAAACCATGCAGACACTTACCACACTAAGAAAGCCATAACCCTGCAGAAAAGACAAAAGTGATTAGAATTTAATATGTCTGGTGTGCAGCACTTCTGCATCACAACGTAGATCAGATATCAAGACTATCTTCAACAAGATCAGAGACCTGATTCGCATATCATCCTCTCAAGACTGCATTATTAGGACCAAAATTAAGCAAACTTCCTCACCTGCAGAACTTCTATCCGAGACAATGGGAGAAACTCCGGCACATCCAAGCCTGTACAAAAGATACTACCTTTAGCATCTGCAGAAAACTGGTCACCAGTATTCTGCTTTATTTGATACATCAGCTAGGAGCGAAAGACATTGCTCATTATTCTACATGGTGTTTCTGCTGAACTATGCAGTCATCATTTGTATCCTCTTAAATACCAAGCAACATGACCATATACGCACCTTTGAATTTCAAATGGACGCAAGCCTGCAATTAAAAAAAAATCAAATGTTTAATAGCTTGAAAGTTTAGTTTAATCCCAAAAACAACATCAGATACATCAGCTAGGAGCGAAAGACATTGCTCATTACTCTACATGGTGTTTCTGCTGAACTATGCAGTCATCATTTGTATCATGATTTACTTAACTGTGAATATACAAAGATACTTACCATTTAGCCACATTCACCATGCAGCCATCATCCTCATCCAAAGGCTTTACATTCCTGCCACAGGTCCCCTATAACAAGAGCAGCAAAGTCAGTACAGCAGTTATAGGCTAAAAGGATCTAAAGTCTAATGGAATTCTACTGTTTCAGTACAAAGTTCCTCTTTCAGTTTAATTCAGAGAGATTCCCATTGTGTTAAAAACAATCATCATAAACAGCAGTTGGATGTCTGAGACGCATCATAGTGCAGCATGTTCATAGCTCACCTGATTTGACAGAACTACCATCCTGGGGAAGGAGAGAAAAAAAAAAAATTACTTCAAGAAGTTCAATGGCTGAATTCAGCCAGGAGAATTATGTGCCTCAGATTAAATACTTGGTGGGTGCTGTTTCATCAGCCTTACGTCAAGGGTCATCACAGGACACAAGCGAACCTTCAATAATATTTTTACATACAAAACATACCTGAAAGGACACTTCACTTGGAGTCTCATTCCTGGTGGTGCTAAAGACAGGAAAAAGGAAAGTGACTCTCCAGCCAACACCCCATTTCAGTACAATTACAGAAACTCTAAAAAGCCTCAGAAAAAAGTTCTCAGAAACAACTCCTGTCCACTACTCTTATTCATTTTTCTTCATCACAGGCTTTAGAGAGGAGTGGGGAGGATGTGTACATACCTCAAGGTCCATCCAGCATGCACCATCAGACAGATCACTGGAAGAAAGAGGGGAATAAATGTCAACACTGCAAGCCACTAAGGTGAACTATTAAACCTCTACATATAAAAGCCTCAGAATAAAGTTTTCAGAAATCACTTCTGTCCACTACTCTTATACATTGTTATTCATCACAGGCTTTGGTGAAAGCAATTTGCTCAGATTTTGCAGCATTTACAACCTTAAAGTGGTAGGGTTGGGTACTAAAAGCAGGTTATAAATTATATCCACTAAAGACCTGGTACTGCATAATTTTACTTCCAGATTTTGGTTTTAGTGTCTACATGGAGAAGCATGTAACTTCTGGTGTAACAATAGAAGTTTCCCCACTTGTGGGACTAAAAAGCTCATTGTGTAGGGGCATGAAAGTATGTTTTAATTAGCATTTTACATCCACTGCAGCAAAGACCTTCTGAATGCTCAGACAAAAGGTATTTTGCATTATCTAAACATTTTTCACCTCCACATAAAACCAGATCAGAACCATTACCCAACCCCAATCAGTGATTTAATCATGTGATCTAGATGGGATGCAGCAAAATGTTAAAAAATAAATAAATAAAAAAAAGGACTTACTACTCAAGAGCCAGCAAAATCGGAATTCAGGACCTGCTAAGAGACAAAAAGCATATTAGCCACATGGGCCACACCAAGAAAGGCTGAAAAAGTGAACTTCCCATGCAGATCAGAAATGTTGGCATTCATCACCCTTTCTCAGATGTCCCTACCAACATTGCTTTCCTCATTTGCGCAAGGACAGAAGACACTTCTAACCACAATCTGACCAGGAAGAGCAAGATTTCATCGCTCATGCACATCATTCCACATGTTTCATAGCAAATCCCCATTTTGAACATATTTAATTATTAATACTTTACGTAGGCAGTTTAGTGTTATTTTGTACAACCCAGGCAATACTCAATGCACAACCTATATGGACAAAAGAATTGGGTCACCTGACATTACACTAAACAGGGACTTTAATGACCTAGTATTCGAATACAGACTTCAATATGGAGCAAACCGAGAAGTGAAAGAACTATGCTAAAAGTGCCTTTAAAACAGCAATTTACCCGTTTTGAAAATGTGATTCGACCTTAAATAGTGCTTAATACACATTAAAGAGAAATGGGCTGCGGCAGAATTTAAGGTGGAGAGAAAAATAGGAATAAAAGCACATGAGGCCTGGAGCTAAAGACACGTGGTTGGACCATAAAGCTCAAACACCGTTTATACCACGAAATGTACTACAACCCATAAAATAGGGAAAATAAACGGTTTAGAACCCTGATAAAGAATCCATATGTCAAATAAAGTTAAGCTAAGATGAAATAAATAAGCTTAAAATGCGCAAACACCCACCTCGCAGTTCGTCCACAGCTGAATGAGGCAGAAAACTGGGCTGAGACTCAATTTATACCTCACTCGCAGGGCCTTGTGGGAAGGTTAGAAGCAGTGAACCCTCACTGACACTAAGTGGCGCTGTGCAGGCATTTTATTCTCTCTGGACCAATAAACTGTTATTTTTTATTTTAATACACAAAAGGTCCTTCAATGTGCTTTGCATAAATATATTGCAAAATAACACAAAATAGAATAAAACAATAGAATAAATAAAAAATTAAAGAAAACTGAAAGTGCAATAGAAGTCGGATGAGAATTTGCAGTTTTTAGATCTGATATTGATGGGCAGTTTGTTTGTTTCAGTAACGAGCTGCATAGTGACTGAACTTGATTTCTCCATGTTTAGTTTCAGCTCTTTTGACCACTGGCTGACCAGCTCCAGCAGATATGAGACCTAGCAAGATTATATACTTCAAACACATCAGACATGTATTTGGGACCATTTGTCAACATAATCATTTGTCAACATAATGTTTTTCAGGGTTTGGGCAATCTAAAAGTTCCTAAGACATTTTGGACGACGCCATGCTTTCAACTTTGAACACAGTTTGGGGAAGAAGCTTTTTTATTCCAGCATGCCTGTGCCCCAGTGCACAAAGCGAGCGCCATAAAAACAGTAGAATACATTTTACAATGATAATCTGCCAGAACCTGGGATGTTTCCACTTATTTAACCCTCCTGTTATGTTCGCTTCTCAGGAACACCAATAATGTTCCCGGGTCAATTTGACCCGGGGCATGTTTAATTATCCAAA
>JBBPCW010000014.1:8659077-8669259 GCA_037974425.1 Phenacogrammus interruptus | reverse complement strand
CACACACACACACACACACACACACACACACACACACACACACACACACACACACACACACACACACACACAACTCATTTTGATTGTTGATTGTTAATTCCCCTCAAAACATGGCAAACAATTAACCCCTATAAGAGAACAAGAAGCATATGAAGGTATATTTAAAATATCAAGACATTCTATTTACATTTTTATTTAAAGCATACTAAAATCCTTACACCTTTATATGAAGCCACTTCCGCTGAGGAAGAAATTGGTCCTTTCCTTGCAGGAGATGAGAGAGGTGATGGCAGCCCTAAGGGTCCCTGAGGGACGGGCTGGCCGGATGGAAAAATGGAGAGATGGAGCCCCTTTCCCTGCTCTCTGAAACCTAAGCCTTAGCTGCAGACTCAGGGGAAATCAGATACAGTGAGAGAGAGATGATGCTACATGATTTCTCAGGAACTCTTGAAGATGCAGCACTGAATGTAACTCATTCATGATGTGGACCTCATTGCAGGATAAGGGATGACAGAGCAAAAATGCCAATATTAGAGCGGAAGTAAAAGTGTATCACTGAACATTACAAAGTATGACGCGTCTCATGTTGACATGAAAGCGGAAGGTCTCAGCTGTCAGAGAGCTTGAGAAATTGCTTTTTGCACTGAAGGCAAGTGGAAAAAGCAATGTGTTCCATGCCATGGATTCTGCACCATGTGACATTGCTGAACCAGCAACATGCACTGAAAAACAATAACCTACAAAATGCTGCCTCCTGCTTTTTCAGTTACAACTGGGAACTATTTCTTCTAGTATCAAAGCCTGATAAGAAACGCCAGCTGCCCTTTACAAGTACGTTTAAGAATGTCAAGAATCTTTTTTTTTTTTTTACCTCAAATAAATCTACCTTTTGGCCGTTGTGATACACTGATGAATAACCATTGCATCTCTGTATCCAACTTCATGCCATTCCGAAAGTAACATTCCAGCTGCATGACCAAGTAATAAACACATTATATCAGTAGCGCAACCAGGCTGGAACACAAATAATAGACACGAACCGAGGTCCTGACCCCCGATAAATTATTCAGCAATTACTCAGCAGCGCTAATGGTGCAAAAGCTGTGACTACAAAAACCCCTCTAACCCCAGCACCCAAGCATGCAGACATGCATCGCCTTACCCTTCCTACTGTACAGCCACAGCAGACAGTGCCGGAACATGGCAATGGAAGAGGGCATGGGGAGGGTGAGCAGAACCCCAGGGAAAGGGTGTGGAAGAGTGAAAAATGAGTGAGTGAGGGAGAGAGAGAGGGTGGAGGGCTAAAAGCCAAAAAAGACCTGGAGCTCGGCGCCCAGGCTTGTGTTTTCCTCGCCAAAGCACCACCGGACGAGTGGTGGGGGAGAAAGCAGAGAGGGGTGGAGGGCTGAGGACGACAAACAAGCGCGAGTGAGCACCTAGTGGTGACGCTCACACTCCTTCTCCTCCTGGACCAAAGCCTCCTAGCGCTCACCGTTCTAGAACTAGCAGCGATTCGTGGCTGCTCTTGTGAATGCAAAAATGATTTGGTACATCTCAGCGGAAAGTGAAAGGAAAGCAAAATCCTGGCTAATGTTCTTCCAATCCTGTGGATAAAGCTGTGCTGCTCAGTCGCTAGAATAAAGTGACTGATGGCGCCGGGTGCAGTGTGTGTGCGCAATGCAAATGCGTAAGTGTTTGTGTGCATGAGTGATGGCTGCTGATGCACTAATGGCATAATCCGCTTTAAAAGCGGAAAAAGAGCATAAGTGGGGGGAATGGGTAAGACGGGAGAGAGAAAGAGGGAGAGGGAGAGGGAGAGAGAGAGAGAGAGAGAGAGCGAGAGAGCGAAAGCAAGCACGTGAGCAACCGGCTGATGGCTTTAACGTAAGGAGCAGCTCTAGAAGAAGCTTTGGGTAAAGGGAGTATGAAAAGAAATAGAGAGATAGAAATAACCAGAAGAATGGAGGAGAGACGAGGGCTTACCTTGGAAATGGAAAGTCTTTTGGTCTACAGTGATGGTGAAGGTACTGTCGTCCTCATCATCGATGCCTATCACCGCTCCCTGAGCAAGCAAAACATAAAACCAACAACAGAAAAAAAACGAAGTGAGAGACAATCAGACAGAGGGCCACGTCATTCTCTCTCGCCTTTTCTGCCTCACTCCCTTGCTTTCGCACACACGTGAGAAGAGGAGGGGGAGAATGGGTGGAGCGAGGGATGTGGGGACAAGGGACGGGGGAGAGAAGGGGGAGAGAGAGAAAGAGAGAGAGAGAGGCAGAGAGCACAAGCGAGTGATAGAAAAAAAGAAGGATATACATGTATACATACATACAGGAGGGAGATAAGTGACAGAGATGGGAGAGAGATACAGAAACAGAGAGATGGATAGAGAGATGGAACAGAGGGAGAGAGAGGACAGAGAAAAGAGAGAGGAGAAAAAAGAAAGAGAAGCATTATATTCAATCACACATCAAAGATAATAATTTAGACGCCAACCGGTCACAGGAAGTTAGAGCAGACCTGATGTGTGACTTCTTTGCCCAAGTGCTGGGTCAATATTACAGACTTGCAGGAAACAAAAGCCAAAAACTGCAACACTGACAACACTGTTATCTCTCCCAAGAGGAAGTTTGAACTGTAGTTCTGTTAAAATAGACCATTTACACAACTACACCATTTTCAACACATTTCCTTCTGAGGGGGTCCGGCAGATTAGCTTTACTGTCCCTCTTGTACCTTCATGCACAGCTCTTTTTTAAACTGTGTAATATAGATGCTATACTGGTTAATAATGGTCTGTAATTTTAATCACACACGGTTTACTGGACAGGTCTAAGACTGGACTACACCGGATTCTGAGTACCGGTCCCCACTGAAAGAAAAAGACAGTCCTGGACAAGAAGTAATCCCTGGGGAATGCAAACCACAGTGCTCTTCTTCCCACCACGCCTTCTGGAACACCAGGAACACGTAATATAAAGTTTATGACCACATCAATATTTTCATAAACCCACTATGGTGTTTACGCCCCTACTGAGTGCATGTGACTCGCACAGTTCTTAGTTGTAACCTTAACTGTAACCTTCTTCAGGATTCTGGTTTAAAGAGGAATTCATCCATTTTTTCCTAATACAGAACAACAAGCTTATTTACAAATACAGTTTATCAGAGTCCACCAGGGGGGTACTCCAGAAAGCAGGTTATGCTACATAACCGGGTAGGTTCTGCACTAATTTACCCTTGAACTTACCCGGTTATGTAGCATAACCTGCTTTCTGGAATACCCCCCAGGGCTTGATCAGATTACTCAGCTTTTCTTTTATGTGACGTTAGCTGTGAAGTTTGAGCTAGCTACGTTGGTTTAGGGCAGGAATGTATAGATTGCTTAACAAATAGGTGGGTCTTCAGTCTCTGTTTGAAGACAGAGAGGGACTCAGCAGTTCTAATAGTTAGAGGAAATGTGTTCCACCACTTATGCGCCCAAAATAGTTTCAATGCATTGACTTGAGCAGAGGTGAGTCGAGTTGGGCTTTGCTCTATGCTCTAAGAAGGTAAGGTAAGCTGTGACCAGTGGTTTGATCGTTGCTGATGGATAAGAAGAAGCTGGGCTGTTTACTGGCACTAGAATAAAGATATTGATGCTTATTTACATGATATATATTTACATATATTTAAAAGTACAGACATTTTCAGAGAAAATGTGTTATGTATAAAAGAAAATGAAAATCAGAAGATATGTTTATGACCAAAATCTTCTCAAAACAATTGTCAAACAATGCCTCTAGCTTGAGGAAATATATTCATAGTAACTACACATCCTTATTTCCCCTCCTCTTGCCCCTGTGAGAGCGGAGATGTCTTCATTTCTCGAAATCAGCTCTTGTGTCAGCAGATGTCAAATTTAGGGTTTCCGATTTTTAATCCTGAAAAGGCTGAGGCCAGTTGTTTGCAAGCCGAAATGCTATGGCTCTGCATCCTGAATTTAATAACAAAGCATCTTAAAGCAGATAGCAAGCACAATGCGCCTCTAAAAACTGCTTATAAAACACATCACCAAAAATAAACAATAAAACCTTGTGTTTGCACCTTCTAGCAACACAGAACAAACAAAATGTTCTGCATGAAGATAATCCAGCCTAAGCAACGCGGCTGAGAAATAACCCAAAAAACATCCGATAAACAGCTGTGCATGCAATTCATTCCCATAGACCAAACTAATGTGCCATCTAGTGGCAAAGGGTTATTACTCTGGCACAGACCAAGAGAATGCTTTTGCCCACGTCTATTAACGAAATGCTTTCCTTTTCACCTAGTTGGATCGATAATGAAAGCCAGAAAATGGCTTCTAGATGGATCAGCACAAAAAGAAAGTAAATGCTTAAATAAATGCTTCCCAAACAGTAACTGAAGGCTAAACATTTATCATTTTCACCAAAAGAAATTAAGCCAGATCAATGATAATGAGAAGGAAAAGGAAACAATCTGAAAACATCAGCCAATGAAACTCAATGTAATTCATGGTGTTTAGTCACTTCAGCACTGCTGCATCGTTACGATCCTTCAGCCCACAGATTACCACATTAAAAAAAAGGGGTGAATTTAGCCCAAAGCATTAGGCAATGCTGCTGACTTACCCTCAGTCTGACACAGCCTCTTCTGGACCCACGCATCATCTTGTCCTTCGACTGTGTGAAGAGAGGCAAAAAGAAGCAAATTAGGACCAGCCATGGTTGAACACTACCTCTCCTAGGTTCAGGAAGCATTTTGCAAACATGCCTTGTGGACTATTCCACTGACGGAGTATATTCTAATAAAAAGTGATTATATGGGCCCAACAGGGCATCCCATTACAGAGTAATGAAAAAACCCGTTCAACAACAAAAAAGCAAACTTTTTAGACAAAATATTACCTAATATAAAGACAAAAAGACTGACATTTCTCGGGATAGTATCAATCATATCAGTGTTCGCAGATAAATGCTACAAAAAGATGAAGACGTTTATTATACTTCAGAAGAGCAGAATGGGCACTGTTGTGAGATTTCAAATGCAATTTTTTTTAACACTTTACATTTCTTTATAATGCTAATTTGAGATAGATTTAGTCCCAATTTGTTCAAATATTAATGCCTCTTCCTATTCATGAAAATGCTGTAAATCAGAATTTGGAGGATGTTTTTTTTTTGCTACAATCAAATAAATGATACAACCATTCTTAAAGTAGTTATCAGAGGACAATCACAGGTGCGGAACAGGTATTTTTGTAAAGCTGCTTTATGACAATGACTGCTGTGGAAATGCATTGAAAATAAATGTGACGACTATGGGCGCGGAAATCTTACACTGATTAACAGTTTCATTTGGCCGTGCGATCCTGCATGTGGTCCTCAGAAGTAAAGACAGTACAGATAAGGTGGAGTAAAATGTGATGCCTTCCTGACATCACTGCTTGGGTGAGCAGCCTCTATATTTTGTATGTCACCCAGACCAAGTTATCTAATGACTAAATCAATGCTTGCTTCCAGGGCTGGAGGAGAGAGAACAGACATTTTAACACTGACCCCGGGCTGAAACACTGAGGTATATACTCTACAGGAATCTGGAATAAGATTAGTTTCAATTCCAGCTGCGTAGGTACTGGAATAAAATGATGATCTAATACACTTGCATAGAGCTGAACAGAGCGAATCAGTTGGATTGTTCACACAGCCCACAATTGAAGAAACCCTGACTCAGTAGAGCAAATGCTGCCAAACCAGATGTCAGGGCTGAATCCAAATAAATAGTGCAATATATGTCTGGACTAGGCCAGATTAGGATTAATGACGCAATACATTACAAACTCGGCAGCACCATTATGATGTTATTTAATACCATCTTAGCTTAGCAACCATGTGTTTGAGAATAAATCTTACACATCCTCACACTACCTTACTGGATTATGTGTATTAATGCTTTTAATCATGGAAGGTTCCTGACTGCTGGAGGAATAAAGTCTGTTGTCCGCTGACTATGGTTTAAAACTACTGACTATGGTTCAAAAGTGTTTTATTATTCTCTTGTATTCTGCACCTATTTGTTCAGAGCATGTCAAGAAAAGCATGTTTGTTGGAAGTCTGTTTTCATGGTGTAAAGTGTGTAGTGTCCATACAATGTCATACATAAACACACCACAGCACAGTGTAAACAGCACAAAATTCTCTCTCTGCATTTAATGCATTCAAGGGAAGCAGCAGGCAGCCAGGATGTGTGTGTGGGGACAGTACCTTGCTCAAGGGTACATCAGTGGTATTTGAACACATGATCACCTTCTTGCAGGGGCAGACTACTAGCCACTAGACTATTAGCTACTGTATATATTTTGTAGCACAAATCTTCACTTTACACTGTATTTATCTTGTACATATGCATCTTGTACAATCTTTTTCCCCTCTTACCCCAATATATGCTGTTGTTGTATGTTGTATATCTGCTGGCAAAGTGGTCTGTGAACACACTGCATTTAACCCTGACCCAAGTCAGGAAACAGAGCATGGGGAGCAGTGTGTGGGGACGGTACTTTGCTCAGGGGCACCTCAGTAACGCCACTGGTAGTCCTGGGACTCGAACCCATCTGATCACGGGGCAGATCCCTAACCACTAGGCATCCAGCCACTTCAAATACAGTAAATGGCACATCTTCCCTTTATATTGTGACACTTTATACTGTATATATTTTTGTACATATGCATATTAAATATTTTTTCCTCTCACGGCAAACATATGTTGCATTTTTGTTTGTTGTATGTCTTATTATAACATTACTGCTCTCTGAATCTTTGTCACTCACGTGCAATGTACCTCTGTACCAGCAACACGTGATGTGACAATAAAAGTGATCTGATTGGATTTGAAACAGCTGTAACAGTTCCTGGAGCCAAAGGCAGTCTTGGTAATACTCAGAACCCATACTAGGAGAGAATGAATTCTTTCAGATGGTGTTTTGCAAGCAGCAGCTGATTTGTAAACACCATGGCAACAGGCCAAATGACAGCTAGCTCAGCTAACGAGCTAAAGCACTTCTTTATCACTTTTATCACTGGCTATATTAAACGTCAAGGTATTTCCTCATTTTCTGTTGACTTCTGTTGAAAAAGAGACTGTAAAATGTGGTTTTGTGCCAGGTCACATGACACTGAGACGACCACCACCCATTAAATTTCTGCAAACTAACAGTACCGAGCCCTGACATTATTCAACTCAATGTGGCTCCCTGTGAAATTCTAGGGCACAACAACAGCCGTTCTCGCCGCTTATTGGCTAAAGGGCCACATAGTTGAGCCATGATTGGTCGCCGCTCCTGTCAATTAGAATAAACCCCGCCCCCACCTAGCCGAGATTCCAAACTCCTGACGGCCCAAGTCTTCTTTCTGTTCTCCTCCTTCAAGCACAACACACAGACCACGGACGCTGCTTCGGTAGAAAATACACTCACCGTGTAATACGACAACAGTCCCGCGTTATAGTCCAGGACGAACCACCGGTACTGCCAGCCCTTCATCAGGTTAGTCCACTTACTCAGCGGCCCCTCCATGATGGACGCCATCTTTCCACTTAACCAACCAGAGGAGGAGGGGGAGGAGCCGGAAAAGACCTGGAGGAGCCACGTGACTCCTCCCCATCCATCTCTCTCTCTCTCTCTCTCTCGCTCTCTCTCTCTCTCTCTCACACACACACACACGCACACAGCCCACACCTAACAGTGATATTAGTGATATTAACATTAATTCACGTGTTATTTATCAGATGAACATTTGTTTACTACATTGGAAACTAGTTTTAATAAGCTGGTAGCCTAGTGGTTAGACCTGGTAATCAGAAGGTTGTGGGGTTGAATCCCAGGACTGAGGTTCTCTTGGTGCTGTGTTTCTGGCTGCCCACTGCTTTACTTGGTAAAAGGGTTAAATGCAGAGAAAGAATGTTGTGCTGTTAAGACTGTGCAAGCAGAGTACAAAAAGACACACAGAATACACATATATAAAGTAATTAGAAGTGTATGATTTTGTGTATGTAGCTGCATGTGCATCATGAAAAAGTGATGTGTAAAGTGCAATGGTGGAAAAAAGCCCAAATACTATTTATGAAATGCATTATGAACGCCTTATAATGCCTTTAAAAAATGATTTGTATTTATATTTTAATGCACTTACATTAAAATATCTGTATTCAATTCTTTTTTGTCACTTATTTGCTGTATTGTTGCAACTGTTTCAATGAAAAATGTACAAATACAATAACACTAATATACAGGCTTTGGGGTGAATCTGATATAATGAAGGTATATGGGGGGGAGTGTGCAACGCTGTAGCAAGTTCAAAGTTCAATGTTTAATGTGGTTTGTGCTTGTTTTGTGGTGCGGCATGGTGCGATAAACCAGTCCAAAGTTTCTAGCTTATATATACATTTCAGGAGACAGGTTCAGGATACATTTCACTATGTGTTGTACTTGTATGACTACGCGTGTGACAAATAAAGAATATTGATTATATGTGTATATATATCGTTGGGTGCAGTGATTATCTTGCTACAGTGGCACCTGTAAAGGGGTGGGATGTATGAGATTGAGAGTGAACACTGAGTTATTGAGGTTGAGTGTGAGGATCTGAGTGACTTTCTAAAACTGTGATTGCTAGAGAATCTCCAAAACAGCAGATCTTGTGGGGTGTTCCTAGAATGCAGTGGTCAATACATACCAAAGTGGTCCAAGGAGGGACAACTGGTGAACTGGCAATAGTGCCTTCAGTGCCCATGACTCGACTCTATTGACGGATGTCCTTTTTTGGACTTAGTCTATGGAAGAACTTTTTCTGTTCTAGCATGACTGTGCCCCAGAGCTTAAAGCAAGGTCCATAGAGACATGGTTGGATGAGTTGTGGAAGGACTTGACTGGCCCACACAGAGCCCTGACCTCAACCACATCCAGCTCCTTGGATGAACTGGAACGGAGATTGCGAGCAAGGCCTTCTTGCCCAACACCATTGTCTGATCCCATAAATGCTCTACAGAATGAATGGGGAGAATTCTCTACAGAAGCTGCAAAACCTTGTGGAAAGCCTTCTAAGTACATTGGAAGCTATTATAGCTGTAAAGAGGGACCAAATTAATTAAAGCGTCACAATGACCATTAAGGTTAATCTTGCACAGTCCAGTATGCTTTAAATATATCATTAAAATATCAAACTGTTAAGAAGCTTTGGGTTTCAGAATGATTATTATTAATCACAAGATAGATATAATAGTTTCTAATGAGAGGAGCAGAACTAATACTTTCCTAATTAAAAGAGTAAAGGCAGATCTTTAGTGGTGGTCTCAAAATAATCAAAACAACAAGAAAACTATAGAAACTATGCTTAAAGCTGAAATGAAGCTACAAATAGAATCAGGGGAGAAGAAGTATTGCTTTCCTACTTAATATCTATATTTAGACAGTCCCATATAGCTCTTAAATTGTATTTTGAAAAGATGTTTTTGACAGAAGTATTCAGGGCGGATCTTTAGTGGTGGTCTCACCGCAGTTCCGCGTTGTGCCTTGTTTCCCCCCGGACATATTTGGAGGTAACACAGCACAAAATAAATGTAGAAAAAAGTCGAGGCTTTTTAATCATGCACCGCAGCATAACAAGGTAAGAATGCACAACTTCATATAATGTAAGACTAAATTATATACTGTAGTGTTGGTTACCTAACCAAGGGTTCCTGACAATTAAGGTTAAATGACCTTTAGCACACTGGGGTAAAACAAGAAAGTGCAAGGGTCTCTTATTGGCGCTCTATTGCTTCTGTAATTGTCAGGAGGGTGTTGTAGCACAAACGTATACTTATATATAGTACCAGTCAAAAGTTCTCAATCAATGGTTTTCCTTTGTTTTTATTATTTTCTACCTTGCAGATTAATATTGAAAACATCAAAATAATGAAGGAATTCATGGGGAATAATGCAGTAAACAAAAAGAATACCAACCAGTTTTGTAATTTAGATTCTTCAAAGTAGCCACCTTTAGTTTTTATTACAGCAGCTTTGCATAGTCTTGGCATTCTTTCAGTCGGAAAGCTGTTATTCATCAACTTTGAAGAACTTTCACTTGTATATATATATATATATATATATATATATATATATACACACGATGTGTGGTGGCGTGT
>JBBPCW010000014.1:8615793-8631184 GCA_037974425.1 Phenacogrammus interruptus | reverse complement strand
TTTAGCCCCACCCATTCAGCATACAGCAGCGTAGCCCCATCTATTCCTCCTGAAATTGTATGGAGTGTCAGCGAATCAGAACAGAGTTCATTACCGTATATCAGCCCTAAGTGGTTGGAACACCGTAAATTTGATACACTCCTTATATCTTGAGGCACTTTGCAGCCTGTCACCGTGAAACCTTTGTTGCCATTTCTTTCATTTACCTGACTATCTACTATGACAACGATAATAAAGTCAGACCTGTAGCCGCAGTGCAGACTGGAGTATTTAGGTGTTTCTGATCTCTCTCTCCTGTGTGATCTTGCTCCTCAGGGTCCTCCTGGTAATCCCGGACCCCCTGGTCCTCCTGGTCCTCCAGGCCCTGGCATTGACATGTCGGCGTTCGCAGGATTGTCTCAGACAGAGAAGGCTCCCGACCCCCTGCGCTACATGCGCGCGGACGAGGCCTCGGCCTCCCTCAGGCAGCACGACGTGGAGGTGGACGCCACCCTGAAGTCCATCAACAGCCAGATCGAGGACATTCGCAGCCCTGACGGCTCCCGCAAGAACCCAGCACGCACCTGCAGAGACCTCAAACTCTGCCACCCTGAGTGGAAGAGCGGTGAGAACACACACACACACACACAGGAGGAAAGCAGCTGCAGATTGTGGGCTTATTATTACTCGGCTATTAAACTGCATTTTGCTGCCTCTGAATAATGCAGTAACAACTAGGGCCACGAAATAGACAGAATGTCAGTACTGCACCTGTACTCCAAGATAAAATTAAATAAAGTCTGAAAATATTCGTTTTTAAAAGTATGTTCATTCCTCCATCCATATAGAAACTAACCTGTAAAAAAAAGCCTGTTTTAAATCAGTTTCTGTAATCTCACAAAACCAGCAAATTTACATTTATCTGCTTATTCAGCCAGTCGCAGTTTAGCCCCGCCCATTCATGCGGAAGTTATAAGAAGTGTTTCAGCCTCTCACAGCCTTACCTGGAGCTGTGATTGGTCACCCTGTCAGAAACACAGTGATTGGTTAGAGGCTCATTTGCATAGTACAGAAACAATCCCAGCCCACTAGAACTGCACTTCACCTCAAACATTAGTTTCTTCGTTGCTCTGATCTGATCCGAGACGCTGTTATTCATGTGGTTCTGTTATGGCTTATGAAGTGTCTTCATCTCTGGCTCGGTTTCGGGTTCTGGTTTTGATTCTCTGGATGACTCTTGTGTCCGCAGGTGATTACTGGGTGGATCCGAACCTTGGCAGCTCTATTGATGCCGTCAAGGTGTTCTGCAACATGGAGACTGGAGAGACCTGCGTGAATCCTACCAACCCCACCATCCCACGCAAGAACTGGTGGACCAGCAAGAGCAAGACGTCCAAACACGTGTGGTTCGGAGAGAGCATGAACGGCGGCTTCCACGTGAGTCAAAGCGCCACCTAATACACACACACACACACACACACACACACACACACACACACATCCTCACAATATAGTACAGTAAAGTACAGTATAGGTATGCATATGTAAATATAAATCTGTTGATAATAAAAACCTAGTAAAGTAAAATTAAATCAAGCACAAAGAAAACTGTAAGGAAAATAATGCAAAGTGCACATAAATCATAAAATAATAAAAGTAATAAAAGTTTGATAAACAGTGGAATTAGAAAAAAGAAGAATACATAAAAAAAGAGATCCCTTCATTGAAGAAAGAATCAGTTAAAGTTGTGAAGTGCGATATTTAGCAGCGTTATACTTTCCATTTCATCTTAAACGTGTCCATCAGTTACCTTTTGTTGTACCATTTAACTGAAAATTAAAGGCTGGTAAATAGAAGACCGGTGTCGGCTCAGTGCAGAGGGAGGGGGTGGAGATTATAAAAGCTTACTTTCCCAGTTCAATAAAAACTGGAGGCACTTGGAAGGTGATCCAGTTCCTGGAAGGAGTCTGATGGTGCTGGTGTGAGATATAAGATCCTAAAAAAGCACATGTTAGATGTAGAAACTGTTTTTAGATCCATGTCTTGCTCTATGGCCCCTGCAGTACAGCTCGTGTGTAACTTTTTCTGGAACCAATTCAAGCTTCCGGATGTTTCTGGCTCAGGAACACTGTTTAGAAACAGGAGGTGGTTTTGGCCGTGTAGCTGAAAGTGTTTTCTGAGGTTTTTGCAGCTTTTTGTAATGAGTGTTTTGTCTGATTCTCCTGCAGTTCAGCTATGCTGAGAACGGCCAAGTCCAGAGTGCAGCCAACATTCAGCTGAACTTCCTCAGACTGCTGTCCAGCGAAGGTTCTCAGGTCATCACCTACCACTGCAAGAACAGCGTGGCCTACATGGACGCCGACACCGGCAACCTGAAGAAGGCTGTTCTGCTGCAGGGCTCCAATGACGTGGAAATCAGAGCGGAGGGCAACAGCCGGTTCACATACGGCGTTCTGGAGGACGGCTGCAAGGTGAGACCTGCAAAAACAACCACATCTGGATTTATGAAGAACCAGAAGGATTTCTTTAAGATAATTCAAATGTAATTACTACTGATGATACCACAGTGGACGCCTCTATCACTGACATTCATTCGCTTTAGCGTTCACCTGGCAACCACCAATCAATACTTAGCACCCAAGAAACCGTCTTGGACAACATAGCTGCCACTTAGCAACAGCTTAGCAACCACCTGGAGTAATACAGAAACTACTTGTTAACACTTAACTATCATATTTTAAGCAGTTGTTAACACATTAGCAGCATTTTTGTGATGGTGTTGATGTTGGTGATGGTGGAGATGTTGGAAAGGAGATGTTTACAATGTTTATGTTCTCTTTTGCAGAAACATACGGGTCAGTGGGGCAAGACTGTGATCGAGTACAAAACTCAGAAGACGACTCGACTGCCCATCGTGGACATCGCTCCCATGGACATTGGCGGAGCCAACCAGGAGTTTGGAGTGGACATTGGACCAGTCTGCTTCTTGTAAAAAAACCAAACGAAACAAAACACAAAAACACAAAATGTGGAAGACGATATAAGACATGGAACAATATAAAAAGATAAAAACAGTAGCTCCACGAAGAAGCAGTAAACTCTCCAGATAAAGAAATACGGAAGGAAAGGAAAGGAAAATGACAAATTGAAAAATTGCTTTATTTTCTCCAAAAACACAAAAGCTGTGTTGTCCACGTTTGGTGCCCTGGAGACCAACACTAAGCAGCACTGGCCCACGAGTCTTTCACTCTGAAATCCAGCCATGTTTCCCCCGGAAGCCTCCCTGAAGTCTTTCGTCCTGACGGGCGCCGAGCGTAGGACGAGGACGAGCGAGACTGAACGAGTGAATAGATGGAGAAACATGGCTAGATGACATCACAGTCGGCAGTCGGGTGGGCGGTGCTTTAGAGCTGGGTGCTGTTTTGCTTGGATACCACAATAGCCCCTCCCACTAAGACCATAAGACCACACCCAGTTCCACTCGGTCCCTCCCTCTGCTCGGCCTCTCCCTCTGCTTCCTGACTGTGACTCGGGTTAACAAAAAAAACAAAAAAACACCACGTTCTGTAGGTAGAACCATTACACCTGGGGGGCGGAGCCAACATTTACTGTGTATATTAAAGAAAAGCCTCGGTTCAGTTGTTGTAAAGATCTATATTTTCACCATTGCAGGTGTGTGCGAGGGCGTGTGTGCAAGGGCGTGTCTACGCACACCAACACTTTTTTCGGGAAGTGCATTTTTGTTTGTTTGATTTTGTTTTTGTTTTTTTAATTTCTAGCTTCATTATTCTCCCCTTGACTGCCCATGTTAGGAAGTGTTGGTCCCATTACCAAAAACAGTAAAATAAATTTGGACGATATTTCTGGTTTTGTTTATTTGTATTATCTTCATTTTTTATATTAAAAAAGCTACCTCACGCCGAAAAAGAGAAAAAGACCAAAGTTATAATCGGGATGTGTGTAAACTCATCGTAGGTCGGTCAGGAGGGTCTGAGGCAGAAGGACATGTCCTGGCTCGGTTCGGTCCGTCTTCAGAAGGTGCTATTAGTTTCAGTCATTATTCCCGGGGTCCCCACACCCTCTCCCCGCGTGCCTCACCCGACTCGCACAGCCTGCTCCAAGTACTCACCGCGGGAGGAGGGGCTCCTGTGGAAGAGCTGCAGTTTGGTTCCCGTGGCAACGGCGTGTCCCCGAGCAGGATGTGTGCAATTGCGTGAGGGTGTGTATATTTTTGTTATAATTAATATTATTATGATCATGATCGTTTTTTTTGTTTGTTCTCTTTTTTTTCTCGTCCTGGTTTTGTTACGATTTTAATTAATGTAAATTGGAAATAAAAGAAAAAAACAAGGAATGTGAAGTCAGATTTTAATTGACTTTTTTCTTTTATTCAACTAAGAAATTTACCCACATCCAAAATATTGACTCCCTACATAGAGCACTGAAGGACTGACTCCCTACATAGTGCTCTAAAATACTGACTTTCTACATAGTGCTCTAAAATACTGACTCCCTGCGGTAAAATACTGACTTACAATATAGTGCACTGAAATACTGACACCTGCTCCCTACATAATGTAGTAACATACTACATACTACAGGGTGGAGGTAGCTCAGTGGGTAGGATACTTGCCTCCAGACCAAGAGGTCTTGGGTTCGAATCCTACCACTGGGTCCCTGAGCTAACCTCAAGTTAACCTTAACCAAGTTGCTCCAGGGAGACTGTCCCCTGTAGTTAGAAAATGAAAGTCGCTTTGGATAACAGCGTCTGTTAAATGCCATAAATGTAAATACTGACCCCCTACATATTGCTCTAAAATACTGACTCCCTACATATTGCTCTAAAATACTGACTCCCTACATAGTGCTCTAAAATACTGACTCCCTACATAGTGCTCTAAAATACTGACTCACTATATAGTGCACTGAAATACTCACACCTGCTTCCAACATAATGTAGTAACATACTGACTCCCTACATCCTGCAGTAAAATACTGATCCCCTACATAGTGCAATAAAGGGATGGGTTCGAATCCTACCTTCACCACCAATGTGCAGCAGAATCTGGAATTTCATCACTTCCACTGCGCTCTAAAATTGGATTCCACCTGAAGAGTTCCTGCATCGTGGAATACACAGGGAATTCCAGCAGCTTAAAGCAGATTCCTACCGTCCAGAGGACTAAAGGGCACTGGCTCCATAGGAATGGGCTCATCAGTACTCCGTTTGCAAAAAGAAAACCAATCAGCATTCAGTAGGTAGAATGAAAACCAATCTGGACTCAGTAGCGAGTATGAAAACCAATCAGCACTCAGTAGCCACTCCAGAAAAGCCTCAGTTTCTCAGGGCAACTTTGAGCCCGATTCAGAAAACCTGATTATTCCTGGAGGAACTTGCTCATGCTACTACAGCTACATTAGTGTTTACTGTGTGTGTGTGTGTGTGTGTGTATGCTTTCGTTTGTGTATGCAGTCTAGTGTGTTGTGTGTGTGTGTGTGTGTGTGGGAGAGAGTGCATGTCTGTGAGTGTGTGTGCAAAGTGTGAGTGTATAGTGTGTGTGTTTGTGTGTACAACGTTGCCCCGGTGACACTCCACGCTTCCTGAATGTGCTCACAAGAAGTGACGCTGCTAGGCCAATCAGAGGCGGGTGTTGCTTGGGGTCTTTCGCAGTGGGGGCGGGTCTGTGAGAGCTGTAGAGAGAGATTGTGCGTAGTTGCGTGTGAGTGTTTAGAGTGTGTGTGTGTGAGCGTGTTTAGAGTTGTGTGTATGTGCGTGTGAGCGTGTGTATGTGTGTGTACAGTGAAATGAGAGTCCGCGTTGCCCCGGTTATACTCCATGCTTGCTGAACGTGAGCGTGCTTACACCACGTGACTCTGTTTAGCCCAATCAGAGGCGGATGTTGCATGACAGGGGCGGAGTTTTCCCAATACACACGTTGATACTCCCCCCCTACTTTTTAATACTTAAGTTGGATGCATCATCAAATTGCTAAATCTGAATAAATTTGCAACGTTTGTGATTATTTCTTTGGATTATTAAGTTATTAAAACCCAGAACAGAATTAAGAAAGAATTAAAGAAAGATCACTAAATGATCAAACCAACAAATAATATAAAAATAATTGGTGAAAATACAATAAATAAAGTGCGAAACAAACCCAACAATTTCTTTAAACTCAAAACTTTAGGTTACTCACGTAACCCCGGTTCTCTGATAACATGAGAACCCCATTTGAGTTTAAAGAAATATTTCCAGAAGCCCTCCAAATCAAATCCGAGCTATATTATATTCAGTGTATTTGTGTCAGTTCCAGTAAATGTATTCATTTATATAACACCTTTCAATTGGTCTAATAAAAGCATAATTTCTGCTTTTTGAGCTGGCTAAAGTAACAAATGACAATTAATGTATGTGTATGTGCTTCGTGTGCGTACGTGCTCTGCTCCGTCTGTGTGTGTGTGTGTGTGTGTATGTACTCTGCTCAGCCTCTTTATGTGTGTCTGTGTACGTGCTCTGCTCGTTCTTTTTCTGTATGTGTGTGTGCTCTGTCCCGTGTTTCTCTTCGTGTATGCGCGCGCGTGCGCTCTGCTTGCTTGCGTTTGCCTGGGCGCTTTCAAGTCACGTGACAGCACAACAACAAAATACAAGTGCAGGGATGACGAGCGGAGTATGTTCTGTGCTGTGACAGGAGGCGCTTGAACGCATCGGCACTGAAGTGTCGAACTCATGACATTGGTAGCGATCAATATCAGAACCAACTTTGCTATCGATATTATCGGTATTTGGATTGATCTGCCCATCACTAATGTTGAGAGAGTGTAAGAGAAAAGGAGAGAGAGACCTGTAGATACAGAAAGGACTGCAGGGAGAGACAGACAGTGGAGAGAGGGAGCTTTAGATAGAGAGGAGTGTATAGAGAGAAAGAAGGACAGGAGTGCAGCAGAGTTCTGCTCCACAGAGTCGGGGAGAGACATGGTCCTGTGTTCGGGCTACACATAACACTACAGGTAACGAGTCTGTGTGTGTGTGTGTGTGTGTGTGTGTGTGTGTGTGTGTGTGTGTGTGTGTGTGTGTGTGTATCTCTCTGTCATTGTGTGAGTGTGTGTATATCTCTCTGTGTTATTGTGTTAGTGTATGTTGTTATAAACTGCGCGCGGTTGTTGTTACATAACCCCGGCGGCGGTGACACAGTTTCTCCATTCTGACCCAAACATCCACCAAACACACCAAAAACACCAAACCCCCACACACTCCACCGAACACACCTAACGCACTCCACACTACGCCCGGAGGGTCTGGTCCGCGGATGTGTGCGGAGACTGCGTTGCAACAGCTGACCCACTTTCCACCTGAGGAACCTGACAGGGAACCTCACACAACCAGCACTAAACACAGCTCTGATTTTACTGCTGGAGACCGTTAAACCTAAAACCTAAACCATTAAATACCAACTTGTCCATTCAGTGTGAACAGACAGGGTTGAGTGTGTGTGTTCAGAGTGTGTTCAGTGTATGTTCAGAATGTGTTGGGTGTGAAAGGGTTTATTCTTTCCAGTGGAGATGAACGGAACCAGACATCTTCAACACATAAAACACGTTTTATTCACTGTCAGACGTTTTATTCACAAGCTCCGTGTGACTCCTGAGTGTTTGTGTGGATGGTGATGATGGCTGTTTACATCTTCAATACTGAATTGTGGGGAGAATGTGGAGATGACCTTTAAAATGAGTTTTGTAAAGAGTATAAAAATCTGCTTGTTAGCTATTTTCTCTTGAATGTAGAAGACTGCTAATCTCTGCCGGCTAATCCCATGTGTAGGATTTATGCTGAGTGTGTGCCAGTGCGAGGATCACTGTGGTGTCAGGCTTAAGATCTGCCAGTAGTTGAATCCCACAGAATGAGACAGAAAGCTCAGATGGACCGGGGGATGCTGTACCATGGAAACCCATGACGGCTGTGATGACAGATTTTAACAAGCATGTTCCAGTCATGTTTATTTTTATTTAACCTCTGACCTCCACAGACTACCAAAAGGTAGTCTTGCCTTATATTTGCTGAATATTAATGTTGTGAGGATGTGAACGTTCAGAGAAGATTAAACTTTGATTGTTCCTCTGATTGAAGCTCTGCTTCTCTGAAAGGTGACTCACTGAAAATGGCCCCAAATTCCATCCACTGGTTCCGGAAGGGCCTGCGTCTTCACGACAACCCTGCGCTTCAGGAGGCAGTACGGGGTGCGGGCACCCTCCGCTGTGTGTATTTCTTGGACCCCTGGTTTGCCGGCTCCTCCAACCTCGGGGTCAACAGGTGGAGGTGAGTTTCTCTTTCTCTTGCTCTTCAGTTCAGGTGTTATGAAAGAAGTATGAACTCTAATAACCCCTCTTGTGATTAAACTCCCAGCTCCGTCCCAAAAGCGCGTCTCTAAAATTAGCCCTCTTCTCTGTGGGAGCCATTCAGAGCTGCTGGAGATGTTTTAGTCAGAGGTGTTTCAGAGAGGTGGGATCAGAGTGATGTGCGAATTTGAAGTGAAGCTCTTCTTTGTGGTCTTTCACAAAAACACATCAGGCAGACGGAAAAACAGACCAGCCGTCATCACCGGATCACTTCCCTGTTATTGAAGCATTGATGAAAGGATGCTGTGCCCAAATGAGTGGAAAGTATAGCACTTGTCTTACGGTGCACTATTTGGGAATTTTAAGAGCGATTTCAATTTCTTTCCTACTGAGCACACTTTCTATCAGCCAGAGGTACCACATAATTAAACTGATCTGCTCTCTAATTAGCCATTTTAAATACAAAATTAAGAATAAACTTGCATTTTGAATACATAAAGTGCTCTATCGACAGTTAGAAGTGACTGAATCGTAATATTTTTAGTGCTAACATCATGCAAATGATCAAAATCATAATACATTATTGGCATGGGAGAAAACTGCTTATGACACAAGAACAAGAACAATATAAAATGTAAAATAAAGTTGAAATAAAATAAAAACACTATGTACTAAATACATTACACTATGTAAGAGAGGTGGACATTAATACTATAGTAATGAGCTGAAGTGAAATTAGAGCGGCTTTGTCTGTGTAGATCGTAGCTTGAGGCTGAATTTAGTTATTATATAATAAGATATTATTTATATTATATTTTATATTTCTGCAGACAGTCTTCTTGTTCTTCATCCAGGCGTAACACCAGCCTCAGCTTTATTACCCCATTACACCACACAGGTCACAGTGAGTGATCCGAAGCTCTTGTTTTTGGGAGTAAAATTCTGCCTTTCTGGAGGCGCTTGTTACCTCCAGTGCAATATTTCCCTGAACAAAGCGGGGCGCTTAAATGTGCAGGTCTGGATACAGAGGGGTTAACAGACCTCGTCTTGCTCTGAGGCTCTCATCATCTTAATGGACATAACCGAGGGTGGCTTGTTGCTGAAGACTGACCCAAATGTTGCATAAACCTGAAATATGAGTTGACCTTTGATCTGACACACACCTTGCATAAACGCACTGGGCCAATAGTGATGACCCCATAGATCTGGAGCATCACACACTCCCAAACCACAGAGATCCTGAACGCTTGTCTTTAACCCGTCTGAGCCACTGATGCAGTTTCATACCACTGATCATTTTTCAATTGTTTCTTATCAACCATCAGTTAGATTCAAGATGTTTAGGCTTTCAGACTTTCAGCACAGTGCTGTTTAAAGCTAAAACATGTGGCGCCTCCTGACCTGATCCCTGACCTGCGAGTCTATGGCCATACGGTGCTATTTCTGAGCACATGTTCACCTTTAAAGATGTCTTCTCCAAATCGGGATCAATGTATTGCTGGGTCTTTTGGAATGTGGGCCGTTTAACAGAGCAGGTGTTAAAGCTGAGAGTCAGTCTGTCACACCGCCTCTAATCATCTTCTGAATGGGCTATTTCTGAGTCGCCTCACAGGTTTATTCCTGGAACGGCTGTGACCGGGTCTGTTCCCATCGGCCACAGGTGTGCAGGTGTCCATCCATCCATCTGATTTTAAACCCGGACACACCTGTTGCATGAAGGAGGATTCAGCAGAGCTGAGCTGGAGATCATATGGTTCCTTTCTCCCTCCTGACTGACTCTGACTGACTGTCAGACAGCTCAGATTAAGTGTTGACTGTCTGTTAGATTTCTCTCTGTTATATCACACAGTACTGATTCATGGTAATGATACAGTAATTATATGCAATAATAATACACATTAATTACATACTATTGATACACAGTGTCAGTATTTATTAATGATACAACATACTGATACACGGTAACAATATTTAGTAATGATACACTGTAATATAACTAGTAACTGAGCAGTTGTGTCAACAACAGACATGTGCAGAACCAGAGTCACAGAACACAAATATGAATAAAAACACATGTGAAAGAATTTGAGTTCAGTTATAGTCAGTTTATTTTTAGCAGAAAATGTCATGAGTGACTGAGTATTTTTACTGGGGCAAAGAATAAATGTACATATATTTCTGTAGAAGTGTTTTAGAATGGTGTTTATAAGCAACATTAAATGCTGTGTGGACTGTGGAGGCTACAAGAAAACACTGCTTTGGGTTGACAGTATTATTGCCTTTCTCTGTAAACATGCAGAAGGAGGCACTCTGGCTGGTTTTCTCTTGATTAAACAGTAAAGAGGAAAGACACGTTTCAGACTTTTGTGATTACATGAAGACCTCGATTCATCAAAACAACTAGTATCTCACCTGGAGCTGTGATTGGCCACCCTGCCAAAAACACTGTGATTGGTTAGAGACTCATTTGCATATTGATGCCTTCTGTGATATGACTTGAGTCCGATATTGTGATATAAAATGCTGCAGCTTGAAAAATGAGTGTATTTCACTATGTCTGTTCCACGCTGGGCAGTGTGTCTAATGATGGGGGAAACACTGGTCTCACCTGCAGCTCAACCTTAAGAAGCTGAGTGCTCCACACTCACTAAAACCCTGTGCATCAGTGATGTCTGTCATTACTAAATATCATTACTGTGTGTCAATACTGGGTATCATGACTAAACCTGGTGATGAACAGGTGAGTGGAACCAAGCAGGAAGATCAGAAACCTGTGTAGGTGGGGATCGTTGACTTTTTCATTTTTCAGTCTAAAGTTATAAAGTTTTTAGCTTTATAACAGTGTAACAGTAGCAATAATGGCTGTGTTTGTACTCGAGGTGGTGGGTATGATATTTATCACTCTCGTAATTAATTCTGACAATAATTGAATGATTAGTGATATGTTGTGCAGCCCTTGGCAGAGACAATCAGGAACAGAGCTAATTTACATATATCAGTCTTGAAGGCACAGAGAAAGCCTGTTAAAGTCTTTCAAAGGCATGAATTAAACCAGAAGAAAGCATGAATAAGGGCCCTTTAATCAAAGGTGCCTGTCCCTCCTGTGTGTGTGTGTGGCGCTGAAAAGGGTGTGTGAAAAGATCTTATCGGTTGACTTTATTGCCATTTGTTTTGGTCACTCTTATTGCTTCTTGACCCATTTCTGGCACACAGAACCGTCTTCACGTAACACCGGTTCTGCCCTACATCCCTCGCCTGTTGAAGCGTGACGGCGAGTCTCACCTGCAGAAAGATCTGTGGCGTCGTTTCTGTCCCATTTCTGCTTTAATGGTTATTAAATGTGCCTCAACTGCAGACGAAACCCCTGCACCCACCCGGAATGTCAGGTGGTCGCGTGAGCCATGCCGGAAATGGCGTTTTTTCTCCTGGAAGGTGCAGCCATGTTGTTATACTGTAAAGCAGGTCACTGGGCTAATTTTATGCCTAGCAGAGGCTGCACGCCTGCGCGCTGAGATGTAGGCCAGGACAGTTACATAAGGAATGATGTATGACGGAGCGTGAGGCTGGAAAAATGGGCCTTTCAGCAGCAGCCTGGAAGGTCACGATCAGAGAACAATGCTAAAAGCCTACAGGAAAACTAAAGGTGTGCCCCCCACCGTTCACCTCCCCATTCTTTTATTCTAAACACGTTAAGGTGTAACCCACATATCACCTGCTGCCAGTAACCCATATACAACCCTTATATAAATCTGTGGGTAATGATCCATCAACAAACATCAGCCGCTGTTGTTCCACACTAAAATTCAACAATCTGTTATTCTGTGTTGTAAACTGCTGTTGTATTCGCTCAGTTTGCGCTGCCTGAGCAGCAGCTTTAGGTCGGTGGTGATACAGGCAGTATAGAGACGTTAATTTTATAAATATCTCATCTCTGACGTTACCATCAGTCCACCATCACTGGAACATTGTGTGTGGGGCAAGAAAGCCTGTTCTCTAAAAAGAACGTTATTGATCGCCTACATGTGGACCAGCCAGAAGGGAGCTGGAAATATTTTGTGGATGTATGAGACCAAAATACTACCTTTTGGTTTAAATGAGAAGCGTTATATATAAGGAGAAAGGAAAACTCTGCATTCCTGCAGAAGAACTTTATCCCATCTATGAAACATGGTGGTGGTAGTGTCATGGTTTGGGTCCGTTCTGCTGTATTTGAGCCAGGACAGCCTGCCATCAGTGATGGTACGCTGACTTCTGAATTAGACCAGTGAATTCTTAACGAACACATCAGAGTGTCTGTCCATGAACCTGAACCTCAGGAGAAAGTGGGTCATGCAGCAAGACCAAAAAGAAGGAAAATCTGATGTTTTAGGTCATATTTATCTTTTATCATTTATCTGTGTGTGTGTGTCTGTTGTGTGTGGGTAGCGTATCTGTGTGTGTCTATGTGTATATCGTATATCTATGATCTGTGTGTGTATCTGTATGTGTGTGTGTGTGTGTGTGTGTGTGTGTGTGTGTGGTGTATTTGGAGCATGTGCAGATTTGCTGTCTGGTGTAATCAGGGCTTTACTGACCGTCTGACTGTGGGCTCAGTCTGAACAGAGACTCCTACAGTCTGAGCGGGAACACAGACACACACACACACCACACGCCACACACACACACTCACACAGGTGGAAGGTTAACTAGTCTGGGGATATGTTCTGACCTCCAGATGAATTAGAGCAGTAATGAGCATGACTGCTGTTCCCAGACACCAGACTAAACCAACCCAACAGGTTTAGACTGATCTGAGGAGACTTTCAAACTGCAGAGCGATTATTTATATCCAGAATATTCACATTTGATCTGGTAAAACCATATCAGCAGCACTTTCTACCTATTTATCTGTTTATATACCCCCATTTACAATAGAGGCTACATGGTTTACCCAGTGTGGATATAAATAATCATTCTGCATTCGTCTGTAAAAAGTAATTAAATAAAAAATAATGTTGAATATTTAGCAATACATATTTAGGAGCTGATGACTGAGGTAAAAGAGGTAAACTCTGTATAAAAGGGCTTTTGTTTCTTTTTTTATATCCCTTGTAATTGTTAACCTGAGGGAGGACAGTAAAATGGACTCTTAAAGGAGGTCAGGACCTCCTGTATCCCACACCTAGATTTCTTCTTCTGTCTGTTCAGGCTGAATGAAGGGATTAAAGGTTAATTGTAACTCGTTCACACTCTCGAGTTAGCTGACAGGTGGAGGTCCTGGACCGTCTGCCCCTCCAGGTGCTGGTGTAGAAAAAGGAGCTTGTTAAAGCGCTTCTGGTGCAGAAATCTGTGAATGGAAACTTAGCAGCTGTGCCTTGAGACTCTGGGCTGCCAGGAACGGATGGACTGTTTTTAGTAAAGCTCAGGGTTTAATCTGGAGACGGGACGGAGCCACACCTGTCTCACACAGGCTTCAGCTCACACCGCTCCAACTGGCTCCGCCTGCAGTTCAACATTCGGCCAATAGAGGGTAGTGTGAAAAATCAAAATCATAACCAGAAAACCGAGATACGGACACACAGAGACGAGAACAATATACAATATAGACTAAAGTCCAAATAAAATCCCCAGAAATAGTCAGAAAATGCTCTGAACTAAATACACTGTGCTTGGCTACTCAGCAAACCTGACTCATAATAAATGATTAATAGTAATAATTACTGCAGTTATACAGTGGATGTAATTATAGACTTTATCAGACAGTGTGTGTGAAGAGCATGTTTATGCGACAGTGTGTATGAAGAGTGTTTTTATCAGACACACAGTGTGTGTGAAGTGTATTGTGTCATGTGATAATAAACAGTCATGTGAATATGATGATGGTTGATTCTCAATGTAACTAAATTCACATTTTACAACATAGTTAGGGTTTTTTTGATGAATTTTACACATTGGGAGAAATGAAATGCCTTATTAATTGCCTTAGTTTTTCCAAAATGACTATTTGTGCCCAATAGTAACTTGTGTGTATTTGTTCTGCAGATTTCTCCTTCAGTGCCTAGATGATCTTGACTCCAACCTACGGAAGCTCAATTCCCGCCTTTTTGTCATCCGAGGTCAGCCAGCCAACGTTTTCCCACGTCTCTTCAAGGTAACACAGAGTTTGGTGACTTTTAACCCTAAAGTGAAGTGAAAGTGACCATTTGTCATACGTGAACACACCACTGCACACAGTATGAACAACACGAAATTCAACCTCTGCATTTAACCCATTCACCAAGTGAAGCAGGGTGCAGCAGGAACACGGCGCCGGGGAGCAGTGTGTGGGACGGTACCTTGCTCAGGGTACCTCAGAGGTGCCTAGCGGCCTTGGGAATCAAACCCGGACTTTCTGATCACAGGGCGAATGCCTTAACCACTAGGCTACCAGCTGCCCCAAAAAGCAGTCTTTTATGATGGATGGGTCATGTTTTTAAATGAAATATTTATTATAAATATTTAAAATATATTTCTGTGTATTTTACCAGCGCTCCTGGTGACAGTAATGGGTTCCTGTTGCCAGAAGATGGCAGTACTGCACCTGATAGCTGGGTGTTGGTGCCAGGCGTGTATATTGTGATATAGACGTGGATAATGTCATTCGGATGATATTAGAAATGTCCTTCCAGTTGACTTGCCACATCTCTTCCATTTGTTTTATGTATAAAAGGTATTGGATGTAAATTTACTGTGTATTAAATACAAATACTTTGCTTTGAAAAGTACCAAGTCATCGCTTAGTGAGAAAAAAAGAAATCCTGTATAGAAATAAGATACATCAAATACATTTATCATTCATTTTATCATCACATCTCAGCTTCTGAATGGTAATTAAATCGTGAGGTTCCTGGAGATTCTCACCGCAGTACGAACAGAAAGAACTAAACCAGAGTCCGACTCTTATCTGCTTTCTCTCTATGTTCTCTCCCTCTCTCTATAGTCTCTCTCTGCTCTCTCTCTATATATATATGTTCTCTTTCTCTCTCTCCTCATCTCTCTATGTTCTCTACCTCTCTCCCTCTCTGTCTCTCTATGTTCTCTCTCTGCTCTCTCTCTTTCT
>JBBPCW010000014.1:8573964-8592932 GCA_037974425.1 Phenacogrammus interruptus | reverse complement strand
CATTAGTCCTTCATCACACCCTCAGACCTGGCCATCATCCCCTCGCCACGCCCTTCACCCATCCATCATCCCCTCACCACGCCCCCAGACCTGTCCATCATCCCCTCGCCATGCCCTTCACCCATCCATCAGCCCATCACCACGCCCTCTGACCTATCCATCATTCCCTCGCCACACCCCCAGACCTATCCATCATCCCCTCGCCACACCCTCAGACCTGTTCATCATTCCCTCACCACGCCCTCTGACCTATCCATTATCCCCTCACCACGCCCTCTGACCTATCCATCATCCCCTCGCCACGCCCTCTGACCTATCCATCATCCCCTCGCCACGCCCTCTGTCCTATTCATCATCCCCTCGCCACGCCCTTCATCCATCCATCATCCCCTCACACGCCCTCAGACCTGTCCATCATCGCGTAACCACGCCCTCAGACCTGTCCATCATCCCCTTGCCATGCCCTCCACCCATCCATCAGTCCTTCACCACACCCTCAGACCTGTCCATCATCCCCTCGCCACGCCCTTCACCCATCCATCATCCCCTCACCACACCCTCTGACCTATCCATCATCCCCTCGCCACACCCTCTGACCTATCCATCATCCCCTCGCCACACCCTCTGACCTATCCATCATCCCCTCGCCACGCCCTCTGACCTATCCCTCATCCCCTCATCACTCCCTTTGACCTATGCTAAACACCATGCCCTCCATCTCCATGCAGAAATACTGATCCAGCAGTGCTTTTGTTTCAGAAACGGTAGAGCTAAAGGGCGGCTAACAGAAATCTGCACTCAGAAACAGAGGGGCTGTAGCTCAGGTGTAGCAGCAAGGTGTGTTTAATGAAGTTGGTAAGAGCAGGTTTAAGCAGGCCTTCAGGGAGTGGCGGGACTCATGGGCTGCAGTGCCTGGAGACTTGTGGGTGGCTTCTGTGACCCAAAGCAGCCTAGTCTTGTCTTTTGAAAGCTTACATTAGGAAAAAAAAAACTAAATCATCCAACATCTTCTATGTATTAAATACATGTTGGTTTGTCAAAAAAATTGCATTTGCTTGCATAAAATTAGTTTTGTGACTGTGTAAGTGCCTCTAGTCACATTGTAGTATGTTATGCCATAATTTTATGTAAATAACCAAAACAGGCAAGTCTAGAATCTCCTGCTTAAAGTTAGGGGCAGGCTAATCCCTCAAATGAAAACAGCCCCCACCCACCTGCATCCCGATGACCGCATAGATGAAGAACAGCATCACTATGAGGAGAGCCACATGCGGAAACGCCTGGAAGAAGAGAGAGAGAGTTCATAGTTCAGCAAAAAAAGCTCACAGTAAGTCATACTTACACACTCAAGTCTAATCCACATTAATGAAGAGCTGGATGTGGTTTGAGGGTCCAGAGAAGTTTTGGGTTTGTGTTTACAGTGAAGGATTTGGGTGACTACTGACTTCTAGTGTAAGCGACAGTAGCCTTGTTGTTCTGAACTGAAAAAGATCATTTGGAGCCAAATGTGACTGATTGATCTGGGGTCAGTGGAGCTGTGGATGTCCGATCTTTGGCTAAACTACTGGTCAAATTCTCCAGACTGTAATATTACAGTATAAACTTCTGTGAATTGAGTGTTGGCCCAGTTTTCCTAGTTCTCCCAGTCTGACCTGGAAGGATTTGATGAAAGTCCACAGCAGGTTGCGAATGCCCTCCGAGCGGTTCAGCAGCTTGATCAGACGCAGCACACGGAAGAGCCGGAAGAAGGTGATCGAGACTCGAGCATTTTCGTCGTACTGCGAGCAAAGAGGCAGAGGTCAGTTAGTAGAGAAAATAAAATATGTAACATGATTAGAGGAAATAGAGGAATATTACAGTACACTTACAGCAATGGCCTGCATTGGGTTTGTTTCCTGAAAAAATATGTTAAAAAAACAATAAATATGACCAATCCCGGCATTTTCATGGCCAAGTATGCAATAATGTCTCCAATCATTTTATTTCAGCAGACCGGCTAGAGCAGCTACATGCAAAAAGGAGAACTGGGGAAAAGTGTTGGGAACGTTTTAGACCAACCAGTCAACATTCTGGGGCCGATTTGATTAATCTCACATGGTACAGTTTTAAAGGGCCCTTATAATGCAAAAATATTTCATTTTTAAAAGAAAGTACTGGTCATGGTCTGCTCAGGCCATCACACAAACCAGCACATTTACACAGCAGTTTGCCTCACCCACTCTCTGAGGTTATGAGGAGCGTTTCAGCACTTTATGTGCTTAATCCACAGGATTCTGATCAAAAATAAATGTGTTAAATTGTGAAAAATACAGTAAGCCCCCGTTATTTGCAGGGGGTTAGGTTACAAGAGCACCCGCGTATAGTGAAAAACCACATTGTTGTGTTTTGGTCAATGAAATGTCTATTTTTATAGTGTAAACCATAAATATGTCTCCAAATGTTCTGCCAGATCACTTTAATAAAATTTTGAATACATGTAAATATAAACCCGAGGTTTAAATATGGAAAAGTCAGGAACGAGAGAGAGAGAGAGAGAGAGAGAGTAAGACAGAGCGAGAGAGAGAGACAGAGAGAAAGAGTAAGGGAGAGCGAGAGAGAGAGTAAAAGAGAGTAAGAGAGAGAGAGAAACGATCCGCATGCTCCAGAAAAGTCACGAACAAGAGAGAGGGTGAGAGAGAGAGGCACAGAGAGAGCGCGCGCAAGAGAGAGAGCGAGACAGATTTAAAACGGGCGCAATCCGGAAAAGTCACGAATGAGAGAGAGACAGAGAGAGAGAGAGAAAGAGAGAGCGACAGAGAGTAAGACAGAGAGAGAGAGAGAGAGAGAGAGAGAGAGTGTAAGAGAGAGCGACAGAGAGTAAGAGAGAGAGAGACAGAGAGAGAGAGCGAGTGAGAGCGACAGAGAGTAAGAGAGAGAGAGAGAGCGACAGAGAGACAGAGTAAGAGAGAGCGAGAGAGGTTTAAATATGGTCTCAACGGCCATGCACCGGGAGCCAGAAGAACTAATAATAAAAACAAAAACATATTGCCACGAAAAAAAAGAAAAAAAAAGCGGAGAATGTTTGCAAGTTCCGCATTGTTTTGAATATTTCCGCGCAAAACAATCAGTTTCGTTCTCGAAAAAAAAAAAAACGCATGTGACTGGATCCACGAGTCCCGATCCGCGTAAAACTGTGGTATTACTGTATATTGTATTTGCCCTCCATAACTTTATTCTGATGTTATCCCCCCTTTCTGTTTCCCGACCCCTAAAGTATCACAGCTGTTTGTTTGTCTTGTATTTATTTAAAATCAATCAATAAAAAGTAAATAACCGAAAAAAAACCACACAAATGTCTCAAACTGACTTGACAGGTGGGGACAGTAGGACAGTTTTCAAGTCAGGTCAAGCAGGTTTACTGTCATTTCGACCATAAACACAGAACACAGTGAAACCAAGCAAAATGCAGGACACTGGCCCTTTAACCACACCTGTTAACTAAACTCCTGCAAGCATGAGGGTCTTTTCTCTTCACACGCTGCATTTGAGGTTAGAGGCGTTAGAATGAGCCACACAGTCACACAGCAGGACCCATGCAGTGCAGGCTGATATTTACAGCACAGCCGTGGAGGCAGTACAGTCCCCCGCTGGACTCCAGAGCATCCTGGAGGAGACACAGCGTGGCCGAGAGGGACAGAGGTGAGAAAGGATGGAAGATTGAAAAACAGATGATGCACAAATACAACAGATTTGATCTATAACACTGTAATAAGTCCACAGCAGACAGTGAGGGGTGGCATAATAAACAGTGTCCTGGAGAACCTCAGGCATGCGGTGGTGAGATTAAAACAGCAGGAGAGGTGAAGCAGAATACAACTGGTGCTCCGTGGCATTTCAGGACCATGACGTGAGATGAGGTGACCATCATTAGATGCTTTTCTACAGATCTACAGGAACCGTTCTGTATCAAAACTATTCAGAGAAGTCACTGAACTTGTATCTTGTTCTGGTGTTCTAGTGTATCTCAGTCCGGTAACGGAGTTTCGGACTCAATTCTCTCCCAAAACCGCGTCAATGGAGTTGAACTGGCAGTCATTTTTCTTGTTTGAGTTTAAACGATGAACTCAATCGTGACGCCCTGGATCCCATTTATGTTTCTCACAGAGTTTGTTAAGAGTCGTAGAAAACTCCCACTGAAATGTATCTTAAGCCCAGATAGTCCTGGTCTTAGTTCACATCTATTTCTAACGGAAAAACCTTTCTTTTGGGTTACAGTGCGGTTCCTTGTGCCAGTGGAAAAGCAGCAACTCAAACAGAGGTCGAGTAATGAGATGAGTCTGGAGCTGAAGTTCTAACTGTCCTGTGAGCAGGTACTGACCACCTTTGCTTGTCTCTGGAAATGGTGTATCTGGATGCAGATTTAAAATACACACAGTCACTGCCTGTTCTGGAAGGTTCTAGACGACTGGGTCTGACATAATGAGGAAACGCCACTTTTCCAGATGGTCTTCAGGATACTCACATCAACCTGACTGAGGATGACGTCCACGATGCTCCCAATCACAAGGAGGAAGTCGAACACGTTCCAGGGGTCTCCAAAGTAACCCTGCAGATGAAGAGCGAGGCCTGGGTTTTAGAGAAAAACGTTCTAGTTTTTGCAAGCGATATAAAACAATCCGGAATTACCTTTGCTTTGAAGGCAATGAGCTTGACGATCATCTCGATGGTGAAGAGGACCGTGAAGATTACATTGAGGGTGTTCGACAGTTTGGTGATGTACTCTGACTGGTTACAGTGCTGTGATACAGAACAAAGACATCCATCACTTTTCCATGTGTTCAAGGAGTTAAAGAGCCCTCATTGTTTTCATCCACTTATGGGCTCACAAACCTAAACCATTCACAACCACTTCATAACCACGAGGGCAGGGAGGGGCGGGCATTCATGACGAGTGTAAATAACAGCGACTGTGTACTGGGGAAATTGTCTACCAATACCAATAATTACATGAGTAATGAGCTCTGTTCTGATTGGCTGTGCCTCACTAAGGGAGCATCATAGGTTTCATGATATGGGCTCCGTAACCGCTGAGACTCATTGGATACAGGAGTGCTGAACATTTGCTCTCCTTTTCAAATTCTCCATATTTCTACATAAATCAGAACTAAAGTGTGATCAGATCTTCAATAGATCCAGGTAAAGTGTGTGAGTCCTTAAAGTAGCAAAGACTTGAGTCAAAGGTTTCCTGTAACCGCTGATCGATGGGTTTGCAGATGTTTATTTGTAACCTCAGGGTTTTTTAGGGTTCTCCTAGAATGCTACAGGCTTGTTCTTGGCGTTATTTCTTTTGAACAGCTCTACCTGACAGTAGATTAGGGCAAATCCAAGACCCTCTTGCTTCTTCCCTGACTGGCTGGAGCAATAAGTAAGAGGGAAGGTCTGCATGTTAGATCTGCAGAAGAGCACATCCCCAAGAGGAAGGTTGAACCAGAACTAGAGGTTCACATACATTCAACGAAGACGTTTAATGTTGGATCACTTTGTTCAAAAAATGAAAAAACAACTTTTTCGTGTTCTCTGGTTTACTGGCCTGCTGTTATGATGAAGATCTCATCGGGTCAGATAATCATGTGTGTGTTTAACAGGGTAGTGAGAGGAAAACATACCTGCAATCCCAAACACAGAGTGTTGAGCATGATGAGGAAGAACATGAGGTACTCAAAGTAGCAGGAGGTCACCACGTACCACACCCGGTACTGGTACGGGTTCTTCGGGATGTAGCATCGCAGCGGCCGAGCCTTCAGGGCGTACTGCACACACTGGCGCTGGAGAGAGAGAGGGAGAAACAGAAAACCAGATACACTGCAAGAAAAACTATAAAATGGTCAACGATGATCAAAGTAGTCTGATGCTCCTACAGTATCAACTCAACAGTGCAGTGTTTCACACACGTTTCTGTTCTGCAACAGAACAGATTTACATCTCTTGATGCAGCCACACACACAACACCACTGCATTTGGGTTTTTTAGACCTGTGGAAAAATGTTCTTCTCCATTGTATTACGTTTCCCCCCAGTCACATGGTGCCAGACAGAGTGAAGGCCTAATCTGAGACTTAATCTGAGACACGAGGCTCCACCACATCCTTTTAAACAGCAGCCTCAACATGCTTGGAGGAGAATGCTAACAGCTAACATGAAAGCACAGAATTCCACACACATCAGCATTCTGTACACTTTCACATCACTTCAGGAAATTATCAGAATCTATACACCTCAGTTTCCCACACACCTTCTGTACAATTCCCTGTACTTTAGCAATCTGTACATTTTTGCATTCCGCAAACTTTAATTTCCTTTCAGGAATGAATAAAGTGCTCAGAAATGATCTAATGGTATTCTACACATTTTGGCTTTATGTACTATTTTGAGTTCTGCTTACTGCATTATTACATAAACTTCATTAACTCCTAATTGTGTGATTTCCATACACTGCAGTTCCCCTCTGAGTTAATAAATTGAGTTAATATATTCTGATCTCATTCTGTACACTAGGATCACTGTAGGTTACCTGGTTTTTGTCCAGCTCACAGTTCTTGTATTCCTGCTCCCCCTGCTCTCGGAAGGTGACGATGACAAAACCCACGAAGATGTTCATCATGAAGAAAGCGATGATGATGATGTACAAGATGAAGAATAAGGAGATGTTCACCCGGTTGTTGTAGATCGGGCCCTGGTCCTCTGCATTCGAGTCTATCGCTGTATAGAGCAACCTGTGTGGCAGGCAAAGGGAATTCTGGGTCACACTAAAGAGTATCTGCAGAGGTCCTTATGTTCCTTAAGTCCAGCTCTGTTCAAAGAGCCAGAGGCAGAACATGCTTTCCTCCAGACTCACTCTGGCCAGCCCTCCAGTGTGGAGACGGTGAAGAGCGCTAGCATGGCATTCAGCACATTGTCAAAGTTGAAGTCGTTGTTGACCCACTGCCGCTGGTGGACCTCCATCTCGTGCAGCTGGTTCCTCACGTGTTTTATGTAGGTTCCCCTGAGAACCAGAAATAATTTAACTGCTTAATGCATAATTACAACACATTTAACATAAACATTAATCACATATTACCATTCAAATATATCAGCTTTTACATAAGAAAGCAAATAAACAAAGGAGACCAGTAATGCACTCACTGACACTCTTCCTCAGTCATCATCAGCGGATCCGAACAGGAGTAGAACTTTCCCTTCAGAGAAACAGAAAAATCCCACAGTTACACACTGGAACACACAACAACACCCGGCAACACAGGACCACACACAGCAACACAGGACCACACACAGCAACACAGGACCACACACAGCAACACAGGACCACACACAGCAACACACGACCACACATGGCAACACACAACCACACACAAGAACACACAACCACACCCAGCAACACAGGACCACACACGGCAACACAGGACCACACACGGCAACACACGACCACACACGACAAAAGAGGACCACACACGACAAAAGAGGACCACACACGACAAAAGAGGACCACACACGACCACACGGCAACACAGGAACACACACAGCAACAAACGACCACACATGGCAACACACGACCACACACGGCAACACAGGACCACACACGGCAACACAGGACCCCACACAGCAACACACGACCACACACGGCAACACAGGACCATACACAGCAACACAGGATGACACACAAGAACACACAACCACACCCAGCAACACACAACCACACACGGCAACACAGGACCACACACGACCACACGGCAACACAGGACCCCACACGGCAACACAGGACCACACACGACAACACAGGGCCACACATGACCACAAGGCAACACAGGACCACACACGGGAACACAGGACCACACACGGGAACACACGACCACCCTCGGCAACACAGGACCACCCACGGGAACACATGACCACACACGGGAACACACGACCATACATGGGAACAAATGACCACACACGGGAACATACGACCACACACGGGAACACAGGACCACACACGGGAACACACGAACATACACAGGAACACAGGACCACACATGGGAACACAGGATCACACACGGGAACACAGGATCACACACGGGAACAAATGACCACACACGGGAACACAGGATCACACACGGGAACACACGACCACACACGGGAACAAATGACCACACACGGGAACACAGGATCACACACGGGAACACAGGACCACATACAGGAACAGAGGACCACACACAGGAACACAGAACCACACACGGGAACACAGGATTCATCAATGTGAGGGAAGACCAAAGCAAACCAATATCGTCTCACCTTGAAGAGCTGGACTCCAATGCAAGCGAACATGAAGTTCAGGAGCAAAGTGACCAGGATGATGTTGCCGATGGTTTGAATGGCCACAAAGACACACTGGACCACGTGCTGCAAAACACAGGCCAACAGATTTAGTTCAGGACTTTATCCCACACACAGGTCATTAAGTGTGCCAGAGATAAAATAAGATAAAAAAAAAACATACAAACTTGTGTAACAGAATAAAACATAAAAGAAATGTTAAGAGAAAAGAATGCATCCACAATAAATCACAACAGAATTAATTTGACTTACTCAGTTACAGTTTTGTGAAGGGTTATAGAGAAAAAAGTCGAGCAGCAGAGAGAAGTGCAGGTTTGGTTTTAGCGTAAATATTAAAGAAATTAAAGTAGAAGAGCAGATTTAATTGCAGGTTTTAGTTTAAATATTTTGGAGACAAGAGTAGAACCACTGATTAAGAGAAGAGTAGATCTGATCTCCATGACAACCTGGTACCAGCAGGGGGCAGCATAATGACTAATACCATTTCACCCTGTTTATATTTCAGATCTGGGCTCCACAAGCTGAACAGCTCCTGCAAATCTAACACCTTCTAGCCTGACGTTCATCAAACATCTCAGGAGATGTTTGAAAATCATCCCAGAATCTCCCAAAAATATATACCTTTAACCCTTTGGCTCGATTGAGGGCTCGAAGTGGCCTCAGAACCCTCAACACCCTGAGAATCTTAATCACGGATATGGCACTGGATCTACAAAACAACACAAACAGCATCATGAATTCAGCGAAGCTAATCAGGAAGATCTCGCCTGGTAGCCCATCACTCCACATTAGAACACTCACTCCAATCCCATGGACAGGAGCGAAACGGCAACAACGAACAGGTCCAGGAGGTTGAAGGAGTTCCGGCAGAAGGAGCCCTTGTGCAGGATGGCTCCATACACCATCATCTGAATCGTGGACAAATACAGTTCAGTATCTCAGGCAGTGATTGGCCAGGGGTGGAAATAACATTCATGAAAAAAAGTCTCAAAAACTTTACCTTAAGCACAATCTCGATGGTGAAGATTGTTGTAAAGACAATATCAGCGTAAGCCAAGATCTGTAAAATGGTCAGAAATATCAATTAACATCAATTAACTAATAGCTGCTGACGTATTATATCACTCAGCAGCTCAGAAGATTTCTGTGGATAAAGCAACACTTTGTTTTTACTAGAAATCAACAAAAAACTGGAATCAAGGTTTTCCCAAATGTTCCTTTTACTTCTGGAGCTGGTGTGAATGTTAGGGCTCGGCCAGTGGCTGGTAAGGGCTGCTGTTTTGGTTTAGTTTTGAGGGCTTTTATTTTGTTATTTTTCCAGGTATTTGTGTATAGTTCCAGGTGTCTTGTGTTTAGTTCAAGTAATTATGTCTTGTGATTGGTTTCTGTCTGTTGTGTTCTGTGTATTTAAGTTCAGTTCATGTGGACCGGGGTTATCGGTCCATCGTCCCACACACCTCAGTTCTATGTGTAATGTATCGGCCCTTGAGCCAGGTTTACTTTTCATTTGTAAATAAAGTAAACACAGTCATGGATGCCTGCCTACCTCATACCTGTAATCCTTGGGGTAAATCATGAATAGCATTTTGCAGGTTTTGAATATTAGTGTGAACTAATGTAAAGTGTACTGAAGTAGTAAAGTGTACTAGAACTTGAGTTCTCAAAGTCAGCCTAAAAAATTATATTTGTAATTTATATTAATTGGAAACATTTTGGTTACTGCAGTTCAAATTATATTTGCTAAGAATTAACAGCTGAAGCCCAGCTGTTTATGCACCCTTATGTTGCTGTAGAATCCATGCTTGAAGCCTTTCAATCGAACAAAGCTTTTATGAGCCGATTAAGACTCTGAAGATGTAATGAATTAGAAGTATTGTTTAATTTAGAGATTTTTGTTAACTATTACTTTTGTTTTGCTGCACTTACGACCTCTAGTACAAATTGAACACAAATAATACAGTTGTATTTATTAACAGTAAATGAGAGCTGTGGTTTCATTGTTCAGTTTTGAGCACCTTGTTCTTGAATGATTTGGGGTCGATGGGGTCCTCAGCAGCCAGAGAGATGCTGCTGAGGAGGATGAGGAGGAGGATGAAGTTGGTGAAGGGGGTTGCGTTGATGATCCTGTGACACAGCTTACGGAGCCTGGCATGAAGAAGACAGTACATTTATCACCCAAACACAAACCACTGCTTAACTTACTGCTGCGGTTTGGCATCAACATCATGATCACGTTCTCCAATGTCCTCCACATCCTCCATTGTCCTCCAACATCCTCCACGTCCGTGACTTACTTGTTCTGAGGGCCAAGGATGAAAAAGGCACTGGCTTCGGGCATCGGCACCACCGTCTCTTTCAGCTGTAGGTCAGCCATGGGCCTGGGTCTCGGACTGATAGGGATCTCCGGCTCCTCTTCCTCATCATCACCTGAGCAAACAAAAGCAAACAAGAGGTCGGCTGGAGTGACCTCTCTAGAGTGATGGCCATCATTATCACAGCATGTCCAATACAAACATTTTCACATCCCTGATCAAATAACACTGAAGTTCACATCTTCTGCTCACATATTTTAATTCACACTTTCTGTTTTAATTGCTGTCAGTATCAACCGTATTAGTAATCAAGTAATCTAGTGATTAGCAATTAATCACATTAAATTAATAACTGCAATTGTTTTATTCTACTTCATATAAATACAATCCATATAAATACATCAGTGGGATCTTGCTGGTGTTGCTATCCACCCTTTCAGTGACACACAAAAAGTGCCAACAGTGGCTTTCTACTAGGGCTGTAAACGGTAAATGTATTGGTACCGAACCGTGACCCATGTACCGTGACGGTTCGGTACCAGTACATTTACCGTTACAGCCCTAGTAGAAAGCCACTGTTGGCACTTTTTGATGTCTTTCGGAGAATACACGGTAGGACGGAGAAGACGTGTTTGAAGTAATACGGAATCACAGAGGGACAAAAAAGCTCAAGTAAATCATAAACCTGGGTCGTAGTGTGGTGCAATAGTGCCACCTACTGGCGTAACACATCTGCTGCCTTACACATACATGAAAATTTAAGCAAGAGTGTGTGTTTACTGGTTAATACGCTGTTGTTTATTTAAATAAAAGAAAACAAACCAAGCCTCATTCTTTAGAACTTTTTGTTGCTTAACTTTGCTGTATCATAACTCGTACTGAACCATGACCCCAAAACCGAGGTACGTACCGAACCGTGACATCTGTGTACCATTACATCCCTACTTTCTATTGTAATGAATTCAGTATGATTTATAATTAGTTAATACATAATAATATGACAAAACATGATTAATAATAACAGTGCACCTACAGTTGTTATTATTAGTATTAATGAATAATAATATATGTATCATAAAATAATAAATAATAATTCTTAATTAGTATAATTATTAAATAATCATGACAACCTTAGATGAGTTTAACAGAAAAAAGTAAAAGATAAAATAGGTCATGTGATTTAACCCTTGCAATAGAAACATTTATGTTCATTTTCTTTTTAAAATGTATTAACAAGCAATCAGTCAATCATCGTGTCGATGTGTGTAGAGGGTGTGTATTCTTGTTCTGTAGGCCACACTTTGGCAGCACATTGATTTAACATCTGTCCCATAAATGACCAGAGAGGCTGGAGGTTTATACTTAGCATCGATTATTATAGTGCAGCTCGTCTCACACGTCACTGCGGCTAAATCAGAACCTGTTCCGTTTCTCATCATGATACAGATTTAAGTGAAGCTTCTTTTAAACTACGGCAACATAAATAATCACCTGATTATCATCATTGCAAAAATCGGTCTCTGCAATACAGTAATCACAACACACTGCAAATGAGTCTCTAACCAATCCCAGTGTTTCTGACAGGGTGACCAATCACAGCTCCAGGTGAGTTACTGGGTGTTCTGATGAATCGAGATCTTCATGTAATCCAAGAATAGTCTAATTTTTAACGGTTAATAGTGTTGCTGAATTGGTGCATGAATGGGCGGGGCTAAACTGCTGAATAAAGACATTTATGTAAATGTGTTGGATCTGTGACCTCACGAAAGCTATGATTGTAAGCCTGTTTTTGTAGATTATTTTCCATATATGGACTGTATGAATAAGGAAGTAAATGTACTGTTTAAAACCATATATAGAGACTTTAATTCCAGAAAAGTGATGACTTGGATCTTTTAATATTGCGAAAGGCATTGCAAACACAGTCTGTCCAGATGGTGCAGCTCTATATAAGATGGTGTTTGTTACCTGGGAAGTCCGCCGGAGGAAAGGGATCCTTCACCTCTTTCACATTTGATTCAAACTCATCAATCTTGAGCTGCAGAAAGCACATAAATGACCACATTTAGGAAGTTCAGATGTATCTTCTTTAGTTCAGAACTGGAGCTATAAAGCTAATGTCACTAACTCTAAAATCAATAGTCTCCCAAATCTTTTACCGTAAACACAAACCCAAACATTCTCTGGAGCCTTAAACCTCATCCAGACTAGTGGGTGTGGTTTAGGACACAGTATGACTTCCACTTTATATATTGAAAATATATTTTTTTATTGGTAAAGAATTTGTTTCAGTAAACAATGTTGGTCCGTCACTTGAATAAAAGACCTTCTCTGGTTAAAATGACTCAAAACAAGTAAAAACACATATTAACCAAATTACAACAATCTAATAAAGAGAAATATGAGGTTTTAAGTCTGGATTTGAGATACACCTGTTCAGCTTGTGCTCAATGTCTGTTTTGACTGGAAATCACAGTAGTGATAAGATTTGACAGACTGTAGGTTATAAGTGTACCTTTGCAGTCGTGGGCATGCCTTCAGTTTTATGCTTGGCCTCCATCAGCCTCTTCATCATCAGAGCTTTCTCCTCCTCACTCTTCTGTGATGGAGCCGACCTGATAAACGAGAGGTTTCTGATGACACTGAAGGAAATATCAGCCTGTTAAGATGCAAGCAGGGGTTTCATTACAGGAGGTGGCCCTGGAGATCTACAGTGCTGTGCAGAACCCCCACCCACCTTGAGGCCCCCTCATTTCCTCATATTCTGCTTCCAGTGGTCTAGACTTTCTTGTATTTTTTATACACTTAACTAAAACTCATTTCTTTTGATCCTGCCAGTCTAATGAGCTGGGGCCGGCTTCAGAGGGCTCATTCTCCGGGAGGGCAGAGCACTGTTCAGAAATATAGTTCCACCCCTCAGTTCATTTTATTTATTTTGAATATCCACTATTTACTGTCAGGGTGTCTTATCTTTGTCACATTAAGTAGATCAAATAAAAGAAAAGAATGAATGTTTTACTGACAGGATACAAAGTGTCTGAAGATACAAGGAGCTTAGATAAAGGAGCTCCACCCACTCATTCAGCACCACCAGTATACTGATCACCGCCTGATCATCTGGAATCATCTGCTCCTGGTTCTTCACTGGCCGAGAAGCTTGTTTACCTCATGAGCTTCTTCCTAAATTTTTCATCTTCTTTCTCTTTCTGGGCTGAAGAAAGGCTCTCTGCCTCAGTCAGGTTGTCCACAGCAATCGCCAGGAACACGTTCAAGAGGATGACTGACCACCATTAGCTCAGGAAAGAACACAAATCTGCATCTGCAAAGTCTCTCAGTCACTTCTTTCACCTGAAAAACGTTTCTGAACTGAAATTCTGCATCACTCCGATTACTGTAGCTCCTTTTTTTTCTGTCTGAGTAAATCTGGCCCTTCTATTCCAAATGAAACTGCCAAGCTTTTAACTGGTCTAACATCCCTCCAGTTTTATCTGATCTATATCATCTTCTTCAACTGAACTCAGCTGGTGCTGCCTCTTCTCTAGGGGTCATGCCTTTCTTTCTGTTGGTTCCAGGCTGTGGGACAGTTTTCCTACGACCAGTCCACTCAGTCTAACTGTTTAAATGTTTAAAGTTTAAGACAGAAATGTTTAAAAAGGGAAATTGTAACTATTTCTTTGTTTTCTGTTTTTTGGTGTGTTTTATTCTCATTTGCTTCTTCGCTTTTTTTTTTTTGTGAAATAAACGGTTGTCTGGGAAATAAATAAACATTACTTACTTAGACACCGTCAGATCCCGTCAGAACACTAACCCCAGACTCAGATTTCCCACAGCTCCTAATGCCTAGATCTAAATCACCTAGATTTAATCACAAATTCCAAATTAGTGGACATAAAAACCTCAGACGTCCGTGTTTAGATTAGTGGTGTCCCTGTGGATGATCCCTGAATACAGAGTGTATTATTTTTATCTTGTTTTTTGATTTATCGGATTTGTATTTCTTAACTTTGATTCCTGTCTCGTTTTATTTGCATTTCTGGACTGCACTAGTGGAGCCTGTTCTCTGTTGCTCTAATCGCCTTTTGATTTTGGAACTTTTTCTGTTTTTAATCTGCCACTTTATGAAATAAACACTATTACCTGTTTGACTCTGAAGGTGTATCTTGGTCTGAACTTGACAAACCGCATCATTACTGGAGCGAAACCGAACCCCGGCTCACTGAGCACCACCTGACCTGAGACCAGGAAGGATACAGTTCCCACAGACGTACAGGATGATGAAGTAGATGCAGACCAGAATTCCAGGGAAACTCGGTCCCCCATGAGCCATGATTCCGTTGTACATGATGGTGTCCCACTCCTCCCCAGTCAAGACCTGAAAGCGGACAAATAAAAGGTGGAAAAATGCCCTTGTTTTATGCAGTCAGGTGAGAAGAAGGTTCCTAAAGGTCAGAGGCGGTGGAGCACCTGGAACACGCTGATCAGAGCCTGAGGGAAGTTGTCGAAGTTGCTGCGCTGAATGTCCCGGTCGGGGAAGTTGAACTTGCCCCCGAAGACCTGCATACCCAGCAGAGAGAAGATGACGATGAAGAGGAAGAGCAGGAGGAGCAGGCAGGCGATGGAGCGCACCGAGTTCACCAGAGAGGCCACGAGATTACTGATGGACTTCCAGTATCTAATCAGAAACAGAACCAGTTTCTGAATCAGAAAACTTTAATGATCCTGGAGGAAATTAGGCAACAACTGCACAGACACACAGAGACATAAACAATATAGAATATAATATAAACAATATAGAATATAGAATAAATAACATAGAATATAGAATAAACAATATAGAATATAATATAAACAGAAAGTCAAAATAAAACTTTCCAGTAAATATTCAAAATATATTAGTTAGTGAGTGAACAGTCAGTTCTTGAAGTCGATGGTGCAAGCAGGAAAATGGGCAAAAGACACTTTGTGCTTAGGCTTCAGATCACTTTCTGGCAACTGGATGTCCTCCTGCAGGATCTTTTGGTGGAGAGTAGAATTCATGGTTCCGTTACTAAGTTGCCCAGAACCTGAAACATCAAAGCATCCTCACACAGTCAACACTACAACCACCATGTTTGATTGCTGGTATAAAGTTCTTATAGTGGAAGCAAAACTAAACCAACAGCACTGTGAACAAAAAGGAATTTTATCTGTGAACTCAAAAAAGAGCCCACATTAACACTTAAGGACATGCAGGCCCTCAGAAAAGGCCAGCTTTTGGCAAAATCACCCTGCTGACCCTCAGCCGTTTTGGACAAATGTTCTATTGAGTTGTACAGGGGCAGCGTTACACCTGGCATAAAGCTAACATGGCATTCTACCATCAGACCTTCATACCAACAGAGAAAAGGTTCTGTTCGAGAGATGTTTAGGTGCAACAGGTCTGGCAGTAATCAAGCCTGGGTGTAAATATTAGTTTCAGAGCAGCTACCCAACAATGAAAAGTACTCTCTGAATAATAAGATAAATAATCACTTAATTATCCTCATTTTTAACAATTTAAAAAATATTTGAGAATAATGAGAACTTTTCATTGTTGGGTAGCTGCTCTGAAACTAATATTTTCACTGTTTTTCGGTTTTGTTTTGTTATCGTTTTTGGGACTTTTATTTTGATATTCGGGTCTGTTTTGTGTTTCCAGCTGTCTTGTGTTGATTATGCCTGTATTTAATTAAGCCTCATTGAGCCTTATTCTGCCTAGTTTGTATCACGTTCATGTTCCTGTCTGTAGTGGCCCTTGAGCCAGGTTTTGTTTCTGTTTTGTTTTGTTCAATAAAGTGAGCACTATCATGGAAGCCTGCCTGCCTCGTGCCTGTTTCCAAGAAGGTAAATCAACTAGTAGGGATGGAAGAACTTACTTTGTGATCTTAAACAGACGCAGGAGTCGAATACACCTCATCACAGAGATGCCCAGAGACGTCATCACATCTGCTGAGACCAAGATGATCTCCAGTATCCCCACAGTCACAACAAAGAAGTCAAACCGGTTAAAGATGGACATGAAGTAGGCGCGGAAGCCGAAGGAGTACATCTTCGCAAACATCTCGATCGCAAAACAAGTGAGCAGGATCTTATTGGCGACATCTACAAACACAAGAGACGCAGTTAGAGGACTCATAAATGAGGCATGCTGCAAAAACTCTCCTGTATTTATTTTGGTGTGTGTTGGTATTCGTTTTCATCTTTAACACTTCAACACCCTACAGAATTTCCAACACTTTTCCTGACCCTGGACAATTTGTCATATTGATTTTAATTTCTGAACTAGATGTTGGCTTTTTATTTTCATTCTATCTTAAATGGAACCCTATTTGTAACAGATCCAGCAGGTTGCTGGTGATGAACCTGGAGAGCTGCATCAGCAATGGAACAGAAACATGCAGTGAAGCAGCGAAACACTGAAAATATGTGACTTAAGAAAGATTTTAAGAGATTTTAAATGGACTACTTCATCATCACGGCTGTCTGGATCAGACGAAAGTCCAGAAACATGCGTCTCCTTATCTAAACAGTAACGTGGAGCATAGCATGGTATTTCTTTCTGCATGTCTGTGAAAAGGGATGTTAAAAAAAACTGCATAGTTTTCTCATTTTTAATTTTAAATCCAACTATAAAAAATGCTAACAAACAACAGTAGATACCTAAACAGAACTAGTTTTCAAAAATGTTTACTTAGAAACATATCTGGAAATCTAAGGAAAATATGTGAGCTGCCACACATTTATTTGAATTTATCTGTTTTTTAATTTAATTGAATTTCAAGGTTTACAGACTGCAGGCTTTAAGGGACAGACCTTGAAACAGAGTCATTGCTTCAGACTGGGGGTGATGCTCTATGGCAATGACCAGAGTGTTGAGGAACACCACCAGGATCACCAGCCAGTAGAATAATTTGGACTTCACCCAAAGTGTGCACTTCACACGCATGACCCGATTCCAGCGACGTGCAAGACGACTAGGAGTCAGAGAGCAACACTGAGTGTACAGAGACAAAGGCCAGGATTCATATAATAAATAAAGAATCATATTATAACCACTCACTAATAATATACAATACGATTTAAACCCTCGATTTCATAAAAGCTGTCCGTCTCTGAGCCGCTGTCCTTCAGAGGGAGAAGACCTGTCGACAGGAAAGATAACAGGCAACACAGTGAAAAACTGCTCATATAATAACAGTACAATTAACAGAAATTGTACAAATATTGATATAATGAGTTCTCTTTTATAATGCCTTTCACAATCCCTGTGTTGCTTTACAATGCTTAAACATTTTAAAGACCAAAGTAGGGTTTAAAGAAGAAGAACAGGAGGAAAGACAAGCACAGTTTGGAAGAAAAGGAACTTTCTGAAAACACATTTTGAGTGCGCCAGCACTGAAAGATATGACACCCATAGAGGTGATTTTGGTGTAGTGGAAGAACCTGAGGGAACGTGAGGGAACAAAAGAAGTCATAGCATCGGAGGTAACAACAGTAGTTATAGAATCTGAGGGAATTAGGGGACTGAATTAATAAAGATGTCTGAAGAACCAGAGGGAATGAGGGAGGCTGTAGAGAGAGGAATGAGGGAGGCTGTAGGACCTGAGGGAATGAGGGAGGCTGTAGGACTTGAGGGAATGAGGGAGGCAGTAGGACCTGAGGGAATGAGGGAGGCTGTAGGACCTGAGGGAATGAGGGAGGCAGTAGGACCTGAGGGAATGAGGGAGGCAGTAGGACCTGAGGGAATGAGGGAGGCTGTAGGACCTGGGGGAATGAGGGAGGCTGTAGGACCTGAGGAATGAGGGAGGCTGTAGGACCAGAGGAATGAGGGAGGTTGAAGAACCTGAGGGAGTGAGGGAGGCTGTAGGACCTGAGGGAATGAGGGAAGCTGTAGGACCTGAGGGAATGAAGGAGGCTGTAGGACCTGAGGGAATGAGGGAGACTGTAGGACCTGAAGGAATGAGGGAGGCAGTAGGACCTGAGGGAATGAGGGAGGCTGTAGGACTTCAGGGAATGAGGGAGGCTGTAGGACCTGGGGGAATGAGGGAGGCTGTAGGACCTGAGGAATGAGGGAGGCTGTAGGACCAGAGGAATGAGGGAGGTTGAAGAACCTGAGGGAGTGAGGGAGGCTGTAGGACCTGAGGGAATGAGGGAAGCTGTAGGACCTGAGGGAATGAAGGAGGCTGTAGGACCTGAGGGAATGAGGGAGACTGTAGGACCTGAGGGAATATGGGAGGCTGTAGGACCTGAGGGAATGAGGGAGGCTGTAGGACCTGAGGGAATGAGG
>JBBPCW010000014.1:8424846-8434871 GCA_037974425.1 Phenacogrammus interruptus | reverse complement strand
GTGGGGGGTTATCTTTGTGTTATCTTCTCTCAGGAGCTCCTGTCAGCCCGCATGCAAACATCACAGCAAACATCACAGGAGGAATGAGGACATGAGGTGAAACCTGAACTGTGTCTGAACAGCGTCCATGAAGCCCTGGTTAATGTGTTACCTTCAGCCAACAGTGGCTTTGGGGACCTTCTGGAGAACATCTGCTCAAATCATCAACCTCCATCAATCTTCTGACTGATTCCATCCAGTCAGCATCATTCTGCTTAGTTCGCCGTAATGTTCCCAACGTTTCGGAGATGCTCAGTGCAGAAACGTTCCTCTCAGGTTCCTCTGTGAGTACCAGGCCTCATCCTGGAAATCTTCCTACCTGCAGATGTCGGATCCAAACCAGATCCTCCACACTATTTGGGGTGAACATATAAGGGTGATTTTCCTAATCGATTTCTGATCCGTTTCATCTGATTGTTCTCTAGAAATGAAGGCCCAGGGCTGATATGTTGTTGAGGAACGTCTCATTACTAAAGCAATCTGTGATTCTCTAATGATGGGATGAAGGTGAAGGTGTCCTTTAAAGGGCCCATATCAACAAAACACTTTTTTCTATTCATTGTGTTATCATTCTTAAAGGCCCTTTTGAATTCATCTGTGTTTGTGATGTCACTAACACACTCAGCAGCCTAGCTCCGCCCAGTTACATGAAGTCATAAGGAGTATTTCAGACCAATCTTGTGTCTGAGATTTAATTTTTTATTCTTTTCTAGAAATGAAGGTCAATGCCTGTCATTTTGTGGAGATGCTGCTGTCTTTTAAAGGGCCCATATCAACAAAAACAGCACATTTTCACTTTTTAATCTAAATATTATTAGAAGTATATACATATTGTTAAAGGCTCAATACAGTCACAATCTATATATGAACACTAATCTGCAAAAACAGGCTTTTTAAGTGACATCATCTGTTCTTGTGATGTCACCAATATCTACAGGCACCTAGCTCCGCCCAGTCACACTGATGAAGGAACGTTTCAGTCCTGATCCACCCAGATTTTTCTGAACAAGCTATTTTCTGATTATTTTCTGAAGCAGTTTGTTCCGGGATCAATAAAGTTTTCTGATTCTTACGTTGTTTTTGTGTCTGTGTGGTTAATTGGTCGAATATATATGAGACCAATTACCCTTATTTCTCAAAAAAAAAAAAAATCCCTTGACTTCCCACTTCTCTATGGCTTATGTTGTTCTTTTCTAGGGCTCATGTATTGTTGGGTTAGGTGTTGGATAGTTATTATGTGACAGTTGTTGTATAGATGCTCTGACCGCAGTATCTCGGTTAAATAGTTGACTCAGTTTTTCAGGTAAGAAACAGTCGTGGACTTCTTAAGCACTGATGTACGTCGCTCTGGATAAGAGCATCGGCTAAATGCCATAAATGTAAATGTATATTTCCTGCCATTTCCCACATTAAACTTCAGACGATGTGTGCCTAATATGGGCTAGAATTATTCAGTGAATTCTAAATAATTTAAAGGAATGGAATAATAAAGGCTGCAGCTCTTGTGATTTAAAGATTGCTCTCTTCCAAACTGATATAAAAGCATTTAATCTTTCAGCCGTGTGCGTCTGAGGATCAGGAGCAGCAGATTAGGGCACTCAGCTCCATGTGCGGCGCTGTGATCACTGACATTTCTTCTAAAATGCCATTTACACGACTAATAAGGGCATCACCCTGCCTGCTGATATCCCTGTCTGTCGGTCGGCTTCACTCGAATCGAGGATAATGCCATACTTGTTTTTGTGGGTCTTCAAATGACTGTGAAGGCGATTCTGCTTCGGATTTTCCTGTCACAGTTTGGACATTGGATGGTGTCCTCTCCTGGGATTGCTTCCAGGACAAGTTTCCTTCTCCTTCGTTTTTCTTCTTTTTCCCATCTTTGCCTCTCTCAGATAGCTACGGGTGGAGGTAGCTCAGTGGGTAGGATACTTGCCTCCAGACCTAGAGGTCACAGGTTCGAATCCTACCTCCAGCACGCCACCACTGGGTCCCTGAGCAAGACCCTTAACCCCAAGTTGCTCCAGGGAGAGACTGGCCCCTGTAGTTAGAGAATGGAAGTCGCTTTGGATAAAAGCGTCTGATAAATGCCTTAAATGTAAATGTAAATATCTCACGTCCCTCAGAGATGGCGGTTCTCAACATGGTCCGGTCTTCAGCAACTGGGAGGAAGTCTACAGGGATCTGAAACCTCTTCTTTGAACCTCTTCTTTGGTCCACCCTGTGGTCGTTGGCCCTTGTCAAGCTCGCCTTACAAAAGCGCCTTGGGCATTCGGCCATCATCCACCCTTTGGACATGTCCTAGCCAGCGAAGTTGGTGGTGAAGAATCTCAGGTTGAATACAGCAGGGGCTGGAACGTTGGAGGACATTGTTGGTGACTTTGTCCTGCCACGAAGGAAACAGGACGGCGTGTTGTCAGATATGGTTGTGGAATCTAGAACTTTCTTCACTGGTACTTCGCTGATCTATGGCAGGATACTCCCAACGATGGTGAAGTGACCCCTGGCCCCTAGCCAGTGCACACCCGAATGCTCCCTGCCTGGCAAATCCCTTTAAGGCGGGATTGACTCGCCCTGATCCAACACAGTCATCATGCATCTGTGGCTTGAGTGCTAAGACCATGATCCACCACGCACTGATAGTGCTGCTGCTGATTGTCCACAGCTGCTTCTTAGACCAGAGTCCTATTCGCAGCTAAGCTCCATATCTGGAGGCTGTTCTCATACCCGCAACCTGGGGAGGCGCCCACTCTGTCTTCAGCTGATCCTGAGGGACACAGACGAGGACTTCGCAAGCTGCAGATCCCGGGTGTCCTCTAACCGTGTTTGTTTATGTTTTGCTGTACCTCCATCTGTGGCGGTTTTCAGTCAGCTGGTGTTCCGGTACCTGACAGGCTGTTATGTAAGTGTGACAGAGCACGGATTCATCTGGAGCTCCGTCCAAAACCTACATGGCGATGCTGAAGCTTCTGCTGGGCTCAGGCCAGGACTGGAGGAGCACATGGAGGAACTCCAACCTCAGCTCTGGTCCAGGAGAACTCAAGGTTTCCGGTTACATTACTGTCACAGAAGCTGTGAACATGGACATAATGTGATGCGACATTTCACATTATGTAGATGTGAAAACATCTCATAGACCACGGAGCAACATAAAGCAACAGTTAACAATCATTTTACATCAGAAACACTACAGGTAGGATACTCGCCTCTAGACCAAGAGGTCATGGGTTCGAATCCCACCTTCAGCACACCACCACTGGGTTCCCAAGCAAGACCCTTGACCTTAAGTGGCTCCAGGGAGAGACTGCCCCCTGTAGGTAGGGAATGTAAGTCACTTTGGATAAAAGATAAATGCCATAAATGTAAATGTAATATATCCTTCCAGGGTGACTAGTGTTGCAGCATGAGTGTGATCATTACTGCACAAAAGTGCAGTGATGAGGAACAATACAATGAAAAAGCTCTGTTCTGATTGGACGGATCCTCATACAGTATTTTCAAATGGCTTTGTGTATTTGGAAAAACTTTTCTCAACCTGCTCAAACCTCATCCAGCTCTTCATTAAAGTGGATCAGACTAGTGGGTGTGGTTTAGGACACAGTATGACTCACTGTGAGCTGTAAAAATGCACTGAACTTCAGAGCTACAGGCGACTCCTCCTCACAGGAAGACAGTCAATACACGTCCACAAGTCTGATCCACTGTAATACCACAATAAAGCATGAAATATACAGAGACAGTGTAGATCCAGAGCTTATTTACAAAAAGAGACTTACATTACGGCTCTATAGTGGACGGCTTTATAGTAACTCCACAGGGAACAACAAAACAGGTTTCTCAATCTTAACGGTGCTACATACATCTAGAAATCTTAATATCTAAATATAAAGGTGTTGGGAAAATAAGCGTAACATAAATAAAAAATAAAAAGACAATACAGTCGCAGACACAGAACTGGCAGAAGAAATATTGCCCTTCACATTGAGTCACAGGCATACGGGGGACTGGTGCAGCAGCTTGTGAAAACAGACCCTGTAGTATAAAAAGGCGGTATATGATATTTCCAGTCATCATTAGTGCTGTGAAGAAATGCACAGAAATGCTGCAGAAAACATTAGTGTGTCAAACATCTGTCCAGTAGTGCAAACAATTGAGGATTGTGTATGTGTGTATTAGTGCAATGGCTGTAAATGTAAAAATGAAGAGACTCTGTGTGAAATGAATGGGATCGGCCTCCAGTTTGGCGTCTGCTTGCTGAACTCAGTCTGTTCTGAGGAGTTTCTGCAGATCTGGTGGCGACACCAGTCAGGCTCTCCCTCATTTCTATGCACACAGACCTTCAGTTCTGCGTGTGATTGACGGGTTTTGGACAGAAGGGCCCACAAATCGCCCCGATCGCATCTGAGCGCTCATCCAAGAGACGTGGAAGGACCCCCAGGGCTTTTAGAGGCTCTTGTTATTTTATTTCCAGAGTCTTCTATAGAAAAGGCTTGGCGATATATTCCCCATCATTCTGACCCCTTATCTGCCCCAACCACACACACACACACACACACACACCCACACACACACACACACACACACACATGGGGCATCTGCTGATGCTGATTCAGGTCCCTGGAGTGATCAGACGAGGGATGCACAGTGATACAGAACTGTCTGATCATTGAGGAACCTAAACATCTCACATCTGTTTACCACCACAGTTCTGATGCCTCTGGAGAAACTCCTGAGAGCCTGAGAGTCTCAATCTGTTCTGAGAGTCTAAACTCACCAGGAGGCGTTTGATCATCAATTATTCTGAATGTCACTTCACTGGACAAAGTTCAGCGAATATGCAGCACTAAATGGGCCTCTTATATTACTGCGTCTTTAAGACTGATATAAAGGAGCCCTTTATTGACTGGCTGCCCCGGGCTGGATGTGCTGAAATATGCAAAACAGGTAGTTTCCATGACATGACAAAGAAAATGAACACATGCTGCTTTTGCATTTTGCAGTTTAAAGAGCCATGTGAAGGTTCTTTAAACCATTAAACGATTCTTCACACTCACACATCCTCCATGGTATGATTGGAATTGAAATGCCAAGACTTTTAATGGAAAATCTTTTATCTTTTATTAACAGCCTACTTTGAACTCAATGATTTTGTGATGTCAAAAAAAAAACACTCATATAATCCACCTACAGCCATTTTGCTCCACCCACTCACAGCCTGGGCTGCTTTTTCTCAGTCGGGCCCAATACAAGCCAGACAAACCTAAAGCAGGTTATTTATATTCAGCCTTAAAGGAACAGTAACCCAAACGTTTTACAATTCCTACTTGGGACAGTGGTAACTGATCCAGAAGAGTGCAGTTTTGTTGAGCTATAAGCAATCATGTGAGTTTAAATGTCGGATACGTGCCCTTTAATATCACCGGTGCATATTTGATTGTGTATTTAGATTGTTTTCTTTGTGTTTGGGACTCTGAGAGAAGAACCTTACACATACAACTGATTTTTATGAGTTAAAGTGTAAGATACGGGCCCTTTAAGGGCACCGGTGAACCTTTGATAATGTATTTACATTGTATCCTTTGTATTTGGGAACTACTTTATCAGAAAAGGAATAAATGAGGGGGGTTCTGTCAGAGGTCCACTCCCATTTGGGACAGTATTAGATGATCCCGGAGAATGCAGAACCTGTACAGATTCATACGCAACCATGGGGGTTAAAATGTAGACTATGGGCCCTTTAAGGACATGGGTGTTGCAGTGGGGGTATATTTGGATTGTACCCTTTCTGGGCGCTGTGTATGTAACAACCATGTGGGTTAAATGTAGGAGCCCTTTAAGAGCACCTTGATTGTAGATGTTTCCTTTGTGTTTGAGACCTGCCTCATCAGAGAGAGAGAGTGAATGAGCGATGGTGGGGGTCCTGCTGGAGCGCCACTCCCACTTTGGGACAGTATTAGCTGATCTAGGAGAGGGCAGTACCTTTTTCTGGGTTGAATGTAGAACATGAGCCCTTTAAGAGCAGTGGAGCACCTTTGGTTGTAGGTTTATTTTGTATCCGTTGTGTTTTGGACTATAATAGAAGAGCAGGAGTGAGGAGGGGGAGTCCTGCAGGAGCGCTGCTCCCACTCGGGACGGCAGTACTTTGTCTTTTCGAGTGCTTTTTTCCACGCAAACGCGCCGGAGCGGATAATTCGACATGCCTCCAGTGCGGGAGGTTGTGAGCTCCACGCCCCTACAGGCGCATGGAGCTCTCGGGCGCCACGCTCAACCGTGCTCGAGCCCTCTGCGCGCTCAGCAAGCTGCGACACGCGGGGAGGCGCGCGAGGGGCGCTGAGGCGGTGGGACGGTCCTCGCGAGGACAAAGGACAGCTCGTGCAGCGGGGACCGAGGACATGACGCGCCGTTTCTCGTCTTCTGTGCGCGCGGCGGCGGCGCGCGGCGAGGACAGGTGACGACGCCTCTTTGTCTCTCCTGGACTCGAATAAAGCAGGTTCTTTCTGGGATCTTTGTGATGGAACCTCTTACAGAAGCTCCCTGAGCTCCACGTTCTTCTAAGAACCCCTCTCTTCTCGCCGGACCCCTCAGGATGCCCGAAGCCCTGTCCCCTGCCCAGGTGCTCTACATGGGCATGGAGGTTCTGATCGCCGTGTCCTCCGTGCTGGGGAACGTGATGGTGGTGTGGGCTGTGAAGATCAGCAGGTCTCTGAGGGACACCACCTTCTGCTTCGTGGTCTCCCTGGCCGTGGCGGACATCGCGGTGGGCGCGCTGGTGATCCCCCTGGCCATCACCATCAGCATCGGACTCCAGACGCACTTCTACAGCTGCCTGCTGGTGGCCTGCACCGTGCTGGTGCTCACCCAGAGCTCCATCCTCGCACTGCTGGCGATCGCCATCGACCGCTACCTCAGGGTGAAGATCCCAACCAGGTGAGGGAACCTGCTCTTCTCTGTCGCGCCTCTCGCTTTACTTGGAGATCCTCGTGGTCCCACCTCAAGAGGTCTCGCGGGTCCATCGTGTGCGTAGTTTCTTCTGCACTGTGAACCTTAAAGTGCCCACGTCACACTTTTGCGAAGGTTCTTTAATTAATACAGTGGAACCAAAAGTCAAAGAACCATTTTAACACTCAGATGTTTCTTCCTTATGATCTTGGTATGAGTGTTTTTTTAAAGGTCCTTTTTTGCTGTCATAGAATGTATTTTTGGAGCTACCTAGAACCCTTCATACTTAAAAGTGTAAGGTCTGGATGGTTCTTCACAGGTTCTTTAGTTATGGCACAGCTTCAGTGGATCTTCAGGGGTTCATAGTAAATACAGTGGCTGTAAATAGTTAATGAATCTTTATAACACTTAAAAATGCAGCTTCTACCATAAAATCTTGGTTCTTCAAGGGTTCTTCAAGGGTTCTTCAAGGGTTCCTCAAGGGTTCTTCAGGGTTTAATAGTAAGTACGAAGGTTTGGTTCTTCTTTATCAACTGTGAGCAAGAACCGTTAAAAACTGACCTGTTTAGTGCTAAGAAACAGGTTCTGCAAACATTACATCTCATTAAATACATTTCTGGTGCTGTGTAGAACCAAATTTTTCTTAGAGTGTACACTCCTGGTGGTTCTTCAAAGGTTTTTTAGTTAAATCAGAGATTCTGGGTTCAAGAAAGAAACCATTGCTAAAAGGAAAAAAATAATTATTGTGTTCTATATAGCACCAAAATATAAGATAACAGGGTTCTAAATAGCACTAAAACGTTATTTGACATTAACAGACCTTTTTGGTGCTGTATAGAACCATATACAACAAAACATGCATTTTTCAAAAACATTATTCATGGTTCTATAAATAAATTTGACCTTTGAAGACCCAATGCAGGGCGGCTTTAAGGTTCTAGGGCATTTAAAGTATTCTGCATAGTATCAAAAATGTATAAAAAATGTATCAATAATGCAATCTTTTTTAGAACCATTTTTGAAAGGTTCTTAAAAGAATTTCCCACTTTAGACCCATTTAACCAAGCAAAGAACCATTTAACCATACAAAAATACGTAGCAGAACTCATTTATGGTGCTGTATAGAGTAAATGGTAAAATGTTCTTCACTGGTCCATGTACAAGTTTCATCATAGAAAAGCATTCAAAGTTCTAGACACAAAGGATAACCTCTAAGAACATTTACATTTACGGCATTTATTAGACGCTTTTATCCAAAGCGACTTTCATTCCCTAGCCACAGGGGGCAGTCTCTCCCTGGAGCAACTTGGGGCTAAGGGTCTTGCTGAGGGACCCAGTGGTGGTATGGTGAAGGTAGGATTCACCATACCACCGAACCATTCGAACCTATGACCTCTTGGTCCAGAGGCAAGTATCCTACCACTAGGCTACCACCACCCCTGACCCTCTTTTGTAGGGTCAGGACGTATTAGAAGGGCTGTTCTGGATTACTGTGGACACGTGGTTTATCTTAGAACTGGGGGAAAAACTCTAATAAGGGGTTTTGAAAGCCAGGGTTAAGGAGCACTGAGGTTCTTCTGTAAAAAACGAGAGAAATGTTGAGAATAAGGTCGATGTTCTCCAGTCTTTGAGGGACATCCAGACCTGACTAAACTGGATTTTTAGTAATGAATCATCATTAGCACTGGAGTTTAGCCTGAACTTGGTCTCTGTGTAGAAACCCAGCTGGAAAGGTTTACACTGTTTATCTAAAAGTGAGTTCTAAACCCACTACCAGGCCTTTACTGGAAAACCATTATATAAATAATTGCGATTAACAATGCATTTGTTCTTTTTTGCCTGTTTTAGGCCACTACTGAAGTTCCCATAGCATACAAAAAGCACATTTTCCCTTAATGCAGCGCAAAAACGCTGTAACACACCAGAATAAAGTCCATAAAAATACCTCCGGCAATCAGTGCCTTTAATGGTTGAAGGTAATTAGAGGCCGTTTATAGAAGATAATTAGAGATAATTAGACTTTTGTTGGATTATGTGAAGAACTCGATTCATTAGAACACCCAATAACTCACCTGGAGCTGTGATTTGTCAGTCTCTCAGAAACACTGTGACTGCTTAGAGGCTCATTTGCATATTCTGTGATATCAATATTGAGAGAACGATGAACAGATGACAGACTGTTCGACCCGAATTAACCCACAGAACTGTTAATTTGCTCATTTGTGTTCATGACCTCGGGTGACCTGTACTGATACAGTTATGTGATGATGGTTTACAATTAAGTGAACCTCAGGTGTTCTGAGGAGCAGGAACAGAAGAAATACAATGAAGCGAAAAGACACAGCAGGGGACGCAAACCCAGCACAGCCTGGTGCTTTACCTGTTTAAGCACACCTGGAGCAGCTCACCTGTTCATCCTCAGGTTTAGTGAGTGTGTTTGAGGAGGGGGATCATTAAACTGCGTCGGACGCCAAGCCTCCAGACAGTTCCGAAACTGAAAGGTTGTTGGTTTCAGTCCCCAAAAAGCTGGAGCAAGGGTTGCTAGCTTACAGGAATGACCTCCACTGACCTCTGGGTTCTCTGGGTACATGACCCTGCTGGGCCTTGACCCTTTCCCATCAGAACATCACATCAGAAGAACACGAAGCAATTAATTGTCTACTGATTGGATGAATGGATCACATTTCTAACTGCTCATCCTTAACCCTGCTCTCTGGGGTCCATTTTAATGACCTTTATGACCTTCCAGTCGCTTTAAATGGACAGGTTGGTTCTTGACTGACCCCAGATCTGTTCTAAACCATGTCCACAAGTCTGATCCACCTTAATAAAGAGCTAAATGCAGTTTAAGGGGCCGTTCACATATCGCGTCGTTTGCGCGCGCAAGTCCATTATTTCAAATGTAGATGCGCGGCAGCCGCGCTCATAATGGAAGCGACGCGGTCGCGGTGCGATGCGCCCGGTTTTTTCAGGCGTGTCCGCGCCGCGTCGAGTTGAAAACATCTCAACTTTTCAGAATGCCGCAAGCGCACCGCGGGTCATGTGACAAG
>JBBPCW010000014.1:8335830-8350438 GCA_037974425.1 Phenacogrammus interruptus | reverse complement strand
TCTGGGTTCGGTTCTCATCACACGGATAAAGAACGCAGAGAAAACATTCAACACTCAAACAAGACCAGAAATAATAAGAGCACAACAAAAGCGGCTCTGACAGAAAAACTCTCCGCCGGTTCGAATCCATGAACGCTGCTTTGGAACGACCGGCCAGAAACTGTGGAGAGAACAGAGTCAGAAACTCCGTCACCGGACTGAGATACACTGGAACACCAGAACCTGCTACAACTTCAGTACCAGCACAGTACAGTTTAGAACCTGATACAGCTTCAGTACCGTCACAGTACAGTTTAGAACCTGATACAGCTTCAGTACCATCACAGTACAGTTTAGAACCTGATACAGCTTCAGTACCATCACAGTACAGTTTAGAACCTGCTACAACTTCAGTACCGTCACAGTACAGTTTAGATACAGAACGGTTCTGGTAAACCTGCAGAAAAGGACCTATAGTGGACTACAGGTCTGTTACAACAGTGACTGCACATAAATACTGCAAGTGAAGATCATGCCTTTGGTCTGAAGGGTCTGCGATGAGGTCTGTGTCCAGGAGGCAGGTCATGGCTGAAGATGCACTCCGATGCAAAGGGGCAGCATCCGTGACGCATGAAGAAGTTGCACTTCACTTTGCTGGAAGGAGACAGAAAGTTTTAGAAATGAAGATGAGGACTGCCTGAAGAGTCATGAATCAGCTAGTAGAGGTAGAACACTACAGCTATGGTGAGTCCCCTTAAAGCAGCACTTGTTCCAAAGACACTTGATCTGAGCACAGCAGTTTGTCCTTAAAACTGCTCTGGATGGAGCACCTTAACACTGATCCTTTGAAATAAGCATATAAGCAATTCAGCTGGGAATACCTTCACATGTAGGGAAAACTAAATATGTAGTATCTAACACGACAAATTGGAGAACAAACCCAGCACTTCTCCTAGAAATTATTGAGCTCATGTTAATGAGATTCTGACCATTTTCTCCCTCTGAAGTTCAGCTTCTGCCCGATCCCAGTTTAAAATCTTCACTGCTGATCTTTATTCAGCTCAGATCATCATAACCAGAAGATCCAAAAGAAAAATTTCTCTAATTAAATTTAAGTCTTTACTACCAAAGTCAGACAGTTTTGATCCACAAGGCTGTTAAAGAGAAGCCACTGAACAGAAGAACTTCCACCTTTAGTCAGTTTTGCTCCTTGTTTCTCCTAAAAGGGTGGTTTAGGGGGAACAGGTCAGACTTCATAATCTCCAAAGATGAGGATTTATTTCTGATCAGACAAACACCACTGTGGGCAGCAGAACCTTCCTCTGGATGAACAAGGTCAGTCTGGGTCTCTTTGGATGCACAACAGCCTCCTGTGTTGGTCACTGTAATGCATTTGCTCCATACATTTAAAGGAAGAACGAGTTCTAACCTGCTCTTTTCTTTAAAGGAGGAGATCAGGGCTGCTTTCTGTTTTTCCTCACACACCCAGAACTTGCTGGGGATGTAGAAGGTGGACTTCACCCTGCACTGCGGACAGGCCCTGCTCAACAAATTTTAAAGCATTAGCTCACAAAACAGTATTATTTTTACACCAAACCAGAACAGGTTTTACTGTCTCTTACTTGATGACCTCCTCCTGGAACTCCTTGGTCTTCCTCCAGGTCATGATGCAGCCCAGGCAGAAGGCATGGCAGCAGTTGGGCAGGATGCCGAAGCGCCGCTCTCCCTCTGTGGGCTTCTCGTACACTTTGTCCATGCAGATGCCGCAGACGACGTCCTTGCTCTGGTTGTAGGCCTCCGCTTGGTCCTGCTCGGCTGAGGCCGCGGCGCCGCTGCTCACCAGTCCAACCTGCAGACTGGCTTCCTGAACACAAGAAAACCTGGATGTTCAGTTCTGAAGCCCCTCACAGGGTGGGGAAGCTAAACGGACCACTCCACACCTGTTTGTCGGTTCTGGACGCAGTTTCTTTCTGAGCTTCTACTGAAACGGTGTTCAATCTGGGCCCGCCGGAGTCAGCGGCGTGTGAATGACTGGGCCCGGCCTGATTGCGCCGTCGCAGCGTCCGTCTCTGATCTGCAGGGAGGAAAACAAGATTCTCTTCAGACAGTGAAGGATATGCAGAGGAACTACGGTTTATTGGGATACTTAACTAATGGGGTTTTCCACTGACTGGTACCAGCTTGGTTCGGTTCAACTCGCTTTTTTAATCACTAAACTCTGGTTCCTGGAACCTGGTACCATTCTTGGTACCACCTTGGCCGAGGTTCCAAGTGTGCTGAACCGATACTAAATGACGACATGTACATATTGAAGGTTACCGATTGGTGGTTGCTATGTTTGCCATTGTTGTTGACTGAAAGTTAGTATTGGCGTTAACATTAACGTTAACCTAATGTAGCTTCTTTAAGCCAGTTGTCTTTTGTTGCAAACAGCCACAAACCAAGGATAAGAAATAAAGCCCCTCTGAGTTCATCCACGCTGGCGATTGTAATGATGCCGGGTTGTTTACCTCAGCTTAGAGCCTCTGCTCAGGCTGCTCAGAATGCTTGGTCGCTATAGCAACCAGTTGTAGTGGAAAACTGTAGGTCCGAAACCAAACTGAACCAGAGTATAACAGAACTGGTACCAGTCAGTGGAGAACCCCCTTAAGGCCCAACATCAGACCCAGCACACCAGTCCGAGCCGGCATGGCCTCTGGGGCGTCTAAAACTGAATAAAAAAAAAATTTAAAAAAAGGTACACATTTATTCGTTGCTCAAGGGTGCTACTGGAAGTCCTGGGATTCGAACCCACAACCATCCAACAGCAGAGGCAGATCCCTAACCACTGGACCTCTAGTCTCCAACTCTAGACCTATGAAGCGTACCAGTAAGACAGGTGCGCTAAAGTGACCAGTTTCTGACCACAGTTGGCAAAATTTGCTGGAAGACTAAAACCAGTGAGCTTCATGAGTCAAGGGGGAATGAAGCCATGCAGTTAGAAAGCAACTTTAAACCCCTGATTAAGGAACAGGAGTAAAAACAAAGCAAGTGTAAAGAAACTGCAGTGCGTTGTTTACCCTGCGGCAGCGCCACTTCAGCGACTGCGTCCTCCTCCTCCTCCGCAATGTCTCCCGGCGGGTGCTGCGAAACTTGCTGCTGGCTGAAGCCTGTAACCAGGGGCTCGGATCCTCTCCGCCTGGAGCCGTGCGCCCCCTGAGCCGCGAGGAGGGAGGGCTCAGACCCCCTGCGCTCAGTCCGAGAGTACCCAGGCAGGGCAGAGGAGTGGACCACAGGGGCCGAACCGCGCCGTACGCCTGACGCCTCGCTTTCTGCACAGGGAACGTGAAGATACCTAGAATTCAAAGCAGAGAAACACAAAGGCAGTGCACGTAAACTTGCATATAATGTGCAATCCCACTGTCGTCACTTATGACTACTCCTGTGCAATTTGACTACTTCGGTCACTATGTGCAGTAACAGTCAGTATAGAGAACTCAAAATCACCATTTGTATCAATTAGTAAACTACCCCAGCTGTACTTTATATTTATACCTCCTCTCGCTGAACATAGAACAAGAAAATACCCTGCACTAAACACACTGATTATTTTGAGATTTTAATATAATTATCAAAATAGTAAATAGCAAGGTGTGAAGAGGTAGAGGAGAACCAGAGGTGGCCCTTACCTGCAGTTTTCACCGAACCAGCAGATTCCTTTCTGGAAGTACCTGCACACCTGAACTGATGGCACTGCCGGCCCTTCATGCAGGTAATAACAATGCTGACCGTGCCTGCATGACCCGTTTATGAACTGCCTGAGAGACAAGAGTTCAAGTTCATTTATATAGATCATACATTAAAGTCATTTAATGTGCGTTACAGAACTAGAATCTAAAAACAGAATGATACGGAAGATTTTTTGCAGCTTTTTAAAAGCTCCAGTTGGTGCAGATCCGATTCTGAGAGGCAGTTGGTTGAACAGCATAGTGGATAAACACCATTTCTCCAGGTTTAGTTTCATATGCGTTCTGCACTAGCTGAGCAGCTCCAAGAGACCCAGCAGGAGTAGATACTCCAGACAGAAGTAAATCATACTAAAGAGGCACCAAAGACCAATTAAGATCAAATTTAGCTTTATTCCTTGCATGTCCCTGAACAAGTTTACTGTTCAAGTTAGGCTGCCCATCCATACAGAAGCTTCATGATCATCCTGGATTTTGTGGCTCGTATAATAAAGGAATTCCATTTAGTGTCCAGAAATCAAAGCACCATGAAATGCTGGTATGTGAAAATTATGCTGGCATTTATGGCTAAAACCACTTACACAATGAGCAGCTGTATTTAAAGAATGGTTTATAATCTCATTACTCTTTAGGTGGACACAACACCAGGCAACGCATGTAGTTTTTTTGCACACCTAACAACTCTTATGCTAGAAAACAGTATAAAACTGAATTCACTGTAATTGTACTTTTTCACTCTGTCCTGTTCAGCACACTCGCATGGTCTTGTGATGGGTTTGTGTTGCATCACTCCCATGAAGGAGCGTTTTATTTCTCTGTATACTGTGTACATGCTCAAACTGAAACACCCATAAACACCAATGCTAGTAGTCATTGTCTACAGTGTCCACAGTGAAAGCAAGTGAAGTGGACATTAAACACTACTTTTGAGGACAGGTAAACACGTTCTTCCATCAGTATAGTTAATTGAAGGTATGTGCCATTACCTGTCTAAAGAACATTTGGAATTCTTTTCATATAAGGATTCAGTACAGGGGTAGATAATGGATGGATTCAGTACGATATTTATGACTTTTTACAATTCATGAGGTTCCTAAACCAGAACTAATCTTCCATTCCCCTTCAGTCTACACCAACCATTAATGGTTGTGAATCCGTGCACGAATGATTGGGACCAAATTGCTGTAGCCAGAATAAGGAAATATATTTAAAACATTTGTGCCATAACAAAAACGGATTTTGAAAACGGGCTGTTTTGTAACTTTTTCCCCATATATGGACGGCTGGGAGAGCAAATGTACCATCTGAAAATATTTACAGGCTAAGCCTGTTTAACTCAAAAAAAAAAAAAAAAAAAAAGGATATAGACTATATGTTGAAAGGCGCCACAATATGTAGAAGTTGAATCGAGAAGTTGAATAGAGTTCAGGTCGTTTACATCTGAATAGATTTCAGGTTCTTCTGTTCTCGGCATCTTGTATTTTCTGGTTATTGCAGTGTCTCAACAGGGATTCAGGGCTGCATGTGTAGAACTGTATGACTGATACACTTTAAATAAAAAAGCCAAAGGTTGATATGGTTACATATTGTTAAACCAAAGGTAAAACGAACAAAATTGGGCAGAAAGTAAAGTAAAAGCAGAAAAGTTAGTTTTGTGGCTCAGAAAGTAGAAACTGAAACTTGCTTTGGGCGGGGGTGAAGGGGGCCCGGATGTAAACAACGCTATGCTATTGTTAGCTAAAGTTGGAGAAAGTTTAAGATCACGGACTTAAAAGACACGACACGAGAATCCTACCTGCAGACCTGCCTCTCGGAGTTAAAGCCGTGTTTCCGAAAGCGTCCGGGAGGAACTCGACACCTGTCCATTTCAAAAACAGAACTTTATCCGCTCCCAGTTCGGATTACTGTTTGTACTGGTTCTACAGGGAGACCAGGGGGCGGGGCGGATGGCGCGACGTCGCTCGGACCAGCCAATCAGACGCGAGACAAAAACGCTCCCTCGGTTTATTTACAAAAATGCCAAGTTCTGGGGCCATTTCTTGGCGTTCCAACAGCAATTTAAACCATTTTACCACAATATTTCGACGTTTTAAAATACCAAAACTGCTTTAACTGGATAAGAGAATGTTTAAACGTACTAATTCTACAAGTTATGCTTCTTTTGTCCGCTTTGATGCTCCAAGACATTTCCCCACCCGAGTGCCCGATAAAGGGTTCTCAAATTTATGCATTAGTTTTGGTGTGTGATCTGTCTCATTTTCTTCTCTCCCCCTGCTCTTTATCCTACTGCAGGTTTGACAATCTGAAATAAATGAAAGCTTTCCAGCCAGGCCTGGCTTGTTTCCACCTTAACTGGCTCAGATCGTATCACCTCAAAATAGAACAGAAATAGAGATTTATTGTTCAACTGTGCAACAGACTGCATTCCACCTTCAGCTGATCTCACATCACCAGCTTCTCATGATGGTGATCCGTTCCACCTTCTAGTTCTGCAGTTACAGGCCTGCCCAGGGACCGTTCCACCTTAAACCTGAAGTTTCTCGTCTTAATTTCTCGTTTCACCTTAAATTCTGCAGAAGTCTTAATTAAGACGCTGCCCTATTTAGGGTGGAACGGAAGGTAAACTAATTCGCCAGTTGAGGCCCTTAGTACCTCTAGTTCACCACTCTTAAATGGTGCACCCCCTTGGTTCAGTTAGAAAGAAAAGATTTAAGGCGGAACGCATGAATGTTATTAAACTATTGAAGGTGGAACCGCACCACCAGAATGAAGCAGCTGCACTATTTAAGGAGGGACAGAGTTACAACGAAAATAAGCAACATAAACCAATTCGAATTCTGTAGGACACATTAGCTAGAACCTTCCAACTTCTGTTCTAACTTTCCGTCCCGGCACCCGTACAGGTAGAACGGAAACTACCTGACTATTTAAGGTACACCGGTACCTGTATCAGAACGAAACTCCTGCACCATTTAAGGATCAATTATAATGAGAAGATTTATATTTAAGGTTCTTGAAGTTGGACCGGTACCCTATGCACGTGATTCCGGCACAATTTAAGGTGGAACAGAACGTGGTAAACAAGAAGCCCGATTTGGTTAAAAAAAAAAACGATGTAAACCTCAACACTTAGTCTCCTCCACAGGACTAGACTCGGTTCTAACCCGGAACAGGTCTGTTTTACTGCTGCCTTACCGACAGACGAGCCTTTCTCCAAGACCTTCAGCCACGCGCCTCTCCTCCATCTGGTAGCTCGAGCTCTGATCTCAGGCCTCGGACCCAGGGCCAATTAAAGGCAAGCCGTTTTAATTGATGGGCGTGGCTTTGTCTAGTTAAATCAGCTCGTTTAGGTCGGATGGACACGCCCACTTAGGTGGAACCTGTTCCTGGGCTTCTGCTATTTTAGTATACGGGTACCTTAAGACCCTTAAAGCATTGGGATTGTCCAATTTCCTCCTGTTTTCTCCCTCTTTACTCCCAAGCTTTGCAACCTCTGGTGCTGCAGTTGTTCCAGAATCCCTTTCAGCTCAGGGAGGGCTTTAATGAACCAATCAGATGGATCAGGTGTGTTAAACCACACACTTCTACTCTACTGAGTGTTTTTCCAACTGCTGCGTCCCATTTCTCACCCACCATTTAATGTGGTAGTATGCAGTTTGGGACACAGCCCAAGGCCTTTGTAAACACATCCCCAAAAAAGGTCCCTGGGCCTCATCCAGCACCTCATTAGGGTGGATCAGACTTGTGGACATGGTTTAGGACACAGTATGACTTACTGTGAGCTGTAAAGCAGCATGGAAGTATACTGTGTTATGAATGTCCATTTATGAGAACTGCATTGAGATTTTCCTTAGAACTTCAGCATGAGTGGGCGGGGCTAAACCGCTGTAGGCCGAATAAGAAGGCATATGCAAATGTGTGACATCACAAAATCTATCATTGGAAAACAGGCTGTTTTTGTAGCTCAGTTTCCAGATATGGACTGTATGGATGGGAGGAGTGAACGTACATTTTGAAATATTATTTACACTTTAAATTCCAGAAAAGTGAGGATTTGGGCCCTTTAATATATTGATATCACAATCTGTGGCAGAAAAAAACGCAAAACTGATATTTTATTCATACTGTGCAGCTCTAGTTCATGTGCAAACATGCAGGAAAAACACATTTGCACTTGTTGTGTGTATATGTGTGTGTGTGTGTGTGTGTGTGTGTGTGAATGAGACAAGATGTCATATTAAACCAAACGTCTGTTCTATAGGTCATTTGTATTGTGCTCTTCAGCTTTACAGCAGCAAATGTCTAAATTATACATGGTAACACACTGTAACATTTCAAATGCCTTCAAAAAGAAGAAAAACACTGAATCTAAAACTTGAGGTGAAACGTCCTACAGGCAGAAGCCGGTTGCACCACGCAGACTAATGTCCGCAGGGTTTGCGACGATTTTAGGTGGACCCGACTCTGGGACAGTACTTGAGAATAACACATTACGTGGTTAGGAACAACACAGATGTATAGAATGGGGTGACTGGATACACAAATCATAATTAAAGCGACCATTTTTTGAAGACGGTTCAAAATCAAAACTGTTAAAGCCGTTTCGCATTCATTCCACCATCCGCACCAGAATAAAAAAGTCCCACATAAAAATATAGTGCATTTTCCCATCCTCAAGACTGTCTTCGATAAGTGACATGCTATTTTTAAACAGCAACACTCCAAGAATAGCTTTGGTGCGACCGAAAAAGCTTCAAAGCTTTCAGAGCGGCCCAGTCTAAATCTCCAGACTAGGACACAGGCGCCCAGAAACACAGGCTTCAGCAGACACTGCTCGAGTGATGATAAACAAAATAATGCATTTTTAATACACAAAGAATGTTTCAATTTTATTTACACACAGTTCATGTTAGGGCTGCACAATATAAGGACTATTAATCGTTATCGCGATAGTAGCATGATTCGATATATCAGGACAATCTTTAATCATTCAAGGTTTTTAAAAAGCCCATATTTTACATTTCTCTACCATTTCATTTTTCCTAAATTTTTTAACCAAAAATATATTTTATCTTATTTCCAAAACTCACTCAGTCCATTTTTTTGGTGTTTTTTTTTAGGTGACACTACTATTGGTGTATTTTTACATGACCTCTTTATGTGCAATAGTATAACCATCCAAAACTCACTCAGTCCTGCATAATACACAGTACAAGATTAGGTGAATTTACTCACTTAGTCCACTGTATCTTTAACAGTACTGGCAGACAAAAGTGTGTTTCCAATTTTTATATAAGTCATTGACTCTACGGTGTTTCATGTAGTCGGATATAAATATTAAACTTGATATTGAATATTGACTCATTTAAAAATGGTTTCATTACATTTTTTAAAAACAAATTTGCCCGAATTAAAAGACGTAGGAGTTGCACTTTAGAAACTGGCATTGATAAATGACAAGTCGCTGCAAAATTTCAAGAAAATAGGTACCAATAGGTAAAACAAGTAAAAAAATTTGCTCTTCATCCTTACATGACAATTTTCCAACCTTTGTTTACCCCTTAGAATTAAAAAGGCTGTTTTCGTTACTGTACCTTTAAGACGGACATATGTAAATGATCTCTGTTCTGATTGGCTGCTCTGTATTGCAGTTCATACAAAAGGCAACACAGTTCTGAAACACTCCTTAGAACTCTAGCATGAATAGGCGGGGCTAAACTGCTGTAGGCTGAATAAGAAGGCATATGCAAATGTGTGACATCACAAAAACTATCATTTGAAAACAGGCTGTTTTTGTAGCTCAGTTTCCAGATATGGACTGTATGGATGTGAGGAGTGAACGTACATTTTGAAATATTATTTACACACTTTAAATTCCAGAAAAGGGAGGATTTCGGCCTTTTAATATATTGAAAGGAACCACAATCACTGTGTGGCAGTAAAATCGCAAAACTGATCATTTGTTCATATTGTGCAGCTCTAGTTCATGTGCAAATGTGCAGATTCTTGTTGTAATGTACATGTTAGTGTTTTATACGCCTGCAGATATGTCACACGACGCTGGTTCATGATACTGGAGGCCACTAGGGGAAGGGGGGGGGGAGTGTGTCAGGAGATTTAGATTGGGCAAACATTAAAATATTATAGAACTCTTGGTTAATATTTCCTAATAAAATATCAAACTATTCCTTTATTAAATGGCGAGAGAGTGTTCCTAAATCTAAAGGGACAGTAAGTCTCACTGCAGGAATGGAGCAGCTGAACGTCGGCTCTAATTCAAACTCCAAATCAGGTTCTACAGCGATGAAGAACACATCACTGGAGGAGATCATTGCAGATTAGGCCTGTCAGAGGTAATTGCATATATTATTATTTGTGTTATTATTATTATATATTATATTCCACTGTTTTATTACTGGAGAATTTTCCACTGGGCTGAGGCAAGTCATGGAAGTAAAAGAGCAGAAAACATTAATATTATTCACAGGTCTTATGAAAACAACCAAAAACGATCAAAAATGTAACTTCTCACCGGGGCTACAACACCTACAAAGTAAAACAGCTTCACAGCCAATCTGACTATAGACATTCGCAAAAAATGAAGGATAATTAAATTGATTGCAGCTGAATTCAACAAAAATGTCATGACTGTGACCGGCCTAACGCAGAAAACTTCTGAATAAGGCAATATATTCCAATATAAAAATCATGTAAGTTAGTATTCCTTCTTAAAGGAACTGGCCATTTTTGGGTGTGTTTGGTCACTCGAGCAATTTTGATCGTTGCCGAGTTTGATACATGTTTCATTTCATGATTAGGAAAATAAGGGGAATCTTCCAAAAGTCCACGTAGCAATCCGTAGCCCTGACAGATGCTCTGCTCTCCCAAAACAGTGTTAATTCTTTAGTATTATTATTCGCTAGTATAATTCAGTAAAATAATCATAATTGGGGAAAGGGTGTGTACATAAAGCACGTCTTCGTCAAAATACTGTCAGACTTTGGGGTAACGGTGATTACGACCAGACAGAAACTAGGTGAGGTTGACCTGTCAGAAAAAGGGGGAAAAAACCCACAAACCTTCTCCCTAAGAAAAAAAAAGAAAGGTCAGTTTTCAAATACAGTATTTGAAAAACTCCACAACAGTCTATATAAAATCCTATGGTGTCTACAGCACCATGAAGATCTGTGTACAATATACATGTCTCTGAGTCCGGCCCGAGAGCCCGCTAGTACATGTCCTTGTAGATTTCCTGCAGAAGCGGATGGAGCGAGGTCTCAGATTCAGTCTTTTTAATCATTTGGACCAGCTGGGCGTTCTCAGTGACCAGCTGCCGAAGGTCAGCCATCTTCTGCAGCAGTTTGGGGAAGAGGTGGGTGGAGTCAGGATGGTGGACCTGCAGGTGCTGGTCCAGGGCCTGCAGGATGCCGTCCTGGATCTGCTCGACCTGCTTCACGTTCATGAGTCCAGGACGGTCTGAACAGAGAGACGTAGGGTCAGTACAGCATGTGCAACCCATCACACAAGCTTCTGCGACCCACAAGGAGATTTAAACAGCCTGGCAATAACTGTATAATCGCACAACATAAACAAAAACAAAAACTCAGAAAAAATATTTGAAAATGTCCTGTTTGGACTCATTTATCCATATATGATGGAATTTTACTTGGACTTACAACGAAAATATAAGCACAAGCAGCTGGCAAGGTTAGTTCTGTAAGTCATGCAATGTGCCAGACCAATCAGAATCAGAAAACATTATCATGTAATTATTTGAATGCACGTTTTGTTAAATGTCTATACACATTAACAATGTTTTTTTGTGAACAAATAAACAGCAAAAAAATAACACTAGCAAACAGCTTGCTTGTTAGACCACCGCTGTCCACTAGGGGGCTGCAGCTCACAGTGTTGAAACCAGCGAACTCCGATTACTGGCAGGGACAGCTGTGGAAACGTGGTTTATTGGACATCAGCCTGACTGTGGACACTTTAAATTCTCACCTCCACACAGTATGATGGCGGCCACAAACAGAGCCAGGTCGCTGTCGTCCAGCTCCAGGGCGTTGAACTTGACGGCAAACTCGAACTTGGGTTCCATGATTTCGCTGAAAGGTTTGCGTAGGCTGCGTAAAAACTCTCGCGTCACAAAACCCTTCCCATTCGCTACCAGCAGTCCATCTTTATTCATGAGGGAGGGCAGCATCGCAAATATAGCCTCATGGACGCCATACTTTAACAGGGTTACCTGAAGAGAGGGGGAGAGAGAGAGAAAAAGAGTGAGAGATACACAGAGCAATGAAGAGGGAGAGAAAGAGATACAGAGAAAGAGAGAAAGAGAGAGAATGACAAAGAGACAGAAAAATGGAGAGAGAAACAAGCAAATAAAGAGAGAGGGATAAAGATAAAAACATGCAGAGAGAAACAGAAGGACAGACAGACAGAGAGACATGCAGATAAAGAGAGAGAGAGAGAGGGAGAGAGAGAATCACTGTAAATGCATCAAGAACACGTATGACATGAGTTCTGTTTAGGTTATCTCGGCAGTTGTATCTAGAACCTATGAAGGAAAATGCAGCTCGTACTTGATCATTGAGGTAGAGGTCTACAAATCCGGGGATATTTTTGGCGAATTCGGTGAGCTCTCGGACCGTCTCCACCGTGGTGCATTGGCAGCGGTAGAAGACGTGAACTCCGATCTCTTTGTTCGGGGGGGCTCCGTTCAGCTGGTTCCAGACTAAGCCGTTCTCCGCCTGCCACAGCGAGTCCATGTCATGGATCACGAAGGGCTGCGGGCAGAGAAAATCTAAATTAGAACACGCCACGAGTAACACGAAAACAAAACATCACCACAGCAACCTCGAAGAATGTCTTTAAACCATCTGAACATGCTGTTCGTGTTTATACCTATCAGACATGAGTGGCCTGCAGAAAAACATCTACTGTTCAGGAAACCCAACAGATTAAACAGGGGGTTCTATCTGTAGGCTGATTTTAATTTTAATATCTGGACTTCAAGACACAGGCAAGGCAAAAACATGAAAAAAATACTTTAAATATTTTAGTAAATATTAATATTTACAGCATCCGCTACAACTTAATGTGTATTATGTCATTTTGGAGCTTAAATATGTGACTCTGGGTGTTTAGAACAACATTAAACTGCTCTTAAACTGAGAGCTGGCGACACTGATGGAATCTTTAAAGGAAATTTTCTCAGTTTTGTCATTTCAGACGCTCCTACACTGGTTTCTGATTGACAGATCGTGAACATTAACAGGTCTGTGGGGGTTAATGTTTTAAAAAGAAACAGAAAAGCTGTTTTTTTCTTGTGTAAATGGTCTTTGCAGGCCACCACACGAACAGAGACCCTGAACAACAGTTCCATCAGAAGCGAGCGGGAGTGCTGAGTGCTGAGTACCGGCGTGCAGCTGGTCTTGCCCGTGAGGATGCTGCGAGCCTTCTTCTTGGTCATGTTGAGGTTCTTCAGGTAGGCCGAGTTGACGTTCTTGGCCAGAGTCTTGAGGTCGGAGCTGCCTGGGCTCTGCTGACTCTTCTCTCCCGCCAGCAGCCCGGCCACCAACTTCTTCTTCTCCGCCTCGGGCATCCGGCCATACCGGATAGCTGAGACAGCACAAGAACACGCAGACGCCATCAGAAGTCTGAATGTGCATAAATATCAAGTCCCTGGCTAACCAAGTGCATTCCAGGGTACAACCTCACTTTATACTCCTCAAATACACTCAGGACCTCACCTTCTGTTTACTGCTTACTGCCACAGCAGCCACACAAGTGCCCTGTTATCCGATTTAATACGCTTAGAATTAACACTCTCTCACTGTGGTTCTAACGTCTCCTGTATGTTGAAATGTATTATTCACTCTGGAGGGTTTACAGCCTTTTCCCTCTTTACTGTTACACTGCTGTATTGTCTATTTACTATACGGTCTCGGATTTACAGCTGTTACACTACTGTTAAACTGCTGTACTGTCTATTTACTGTATTGTCTCCATCATCTCTTCCAGTTTGTTCAATGCCGTTACAGCATACTGTGCAATAATCACACTTATGGTGCAGAACTGCAGGGTTTTGCATCCAGTTCACACTTTACTGTTGTGCATTATTACTCATATGGTGCAACACTATTCATTATGGAAAGTTTACCTCCCTTTCCCACTTCTCGGTTACACTGCTGTATTGTCTATTTACTGTATATTATTGTGGTGTTTATTTATTGTGCTGTTTGTATGGATGCTGTTGTAACTTGCACTCTGATGAATGTTGCTATATGTTGTGTCCCGTGGAGAAACGTCTCTCACTCTGTTCATGGCTGCTGATGATGAAGCAACCTCGAACCTTGAGAAGTTCAATTTGACTTTGTGTTCATTCCCAGTTACAAATAAAAAACACAGTCCAGAATATATGAACATAAGCAAGTGCATGTGGGACAAGATCAATTTAAATCCAACAAACCCCACAATTGCAAACATCGACTAAGGGCTGGTCTCACATTTTTTATTTTAGAAGTTACTTTGTTATCCCCGAGTGACTGAACGTTGCTCACCGTCGTGGGACATGCCGAGAGCCAGGCACTTCTGGAAGCGGCAGTATTGGCACTTATTGCGATTCTTCTTTTGGATTTTGCAGGAACGCTCACAGCGCTCGTACTCCAGCTTCATGCGAATGGTGCGTCTGAAAAACCCCTGAAAAGCAGAAAAGAAATGTGAAAATAACATGCACTTACACTCACCTAAAGGATTATTAGGAACACTATACTAATACGGTGTTTGACCCCCTTTCGCCTTCAGAACTGCCTTAATTCTATGTGGCATTGATTCAACAAGGTGCTGAAAGCATTCTTTAGAAATGTTGGCCCATATTGATAGGAGCATCTTGCAGTTGA
>JBBPCW010000014.1:7864947-7876965 GCA_037974425.1 Phenacogrammus interruptus | reverse complement strand
GACGAGAAGTGACACGTCGTTTGATCAGTGCTGTTCTGTTTGGGGGTGCAAGTCCGTTTTTGGCCTTAAAAGCAAGCGTTAAGGTTTTGAACTGAACACGAGCACCACAGGGAGCCAGTGGAGGTTCCTCAGTAAAGGTGTGGTGTGAGTGAAATATATAACATGCAATTGCATTACTACCAGTGAGAAGGCAGCTCCACTGTAAATGACTGTTTTGTAGTGATAATCAGTTTAAACAACTTCTATAGTAAGATCATGTTTTTTTCAGTGCTTGTAGTCCACGAGTACGTTATTAGACAACACTTTCCTTCCTGCACTGTTTCAGGGGCACAAACGTCTTACAGCAGAAACAATAAACAGTTGAATAAGTTGATCATGTGGACTGGGTTTGTCCTGGTGACCTGACTGGGTGTCTCTATTCAGTTATTGAAGAAACCTAAAGCAGTAATCACTTATTCCATAGGTCACGTGTCTCCACGTCTCTGCGTGTGCTGGTGTTGCCTGTGAGTGTGAGGCTCTGGAGTGAGAGGCTCTGCAGCGTAAAGATCTGGAGTGTGAGGATCTGGAATGTGAGGCTCGAGTGTGAGGCTCTGGGGCGTGAGGCTCTGCAGCGTGAGGCTCTGGGGCGTGAGGCTCTGGGGCGTGAGGCTCTGCGGCGTGAGAGGCTCTGCGGCGTGAGAGGCTCTGCGGCGTGAGAGGCTCTGCGGCGTGAGAGGCTCTGCGGCGTGAGAGGCTCTGCGGCGTGAAGCTCTGTGGAGTGAGAGGCTCTGCGGCGTGAGAGGCTCTGCGGCGTGAGAGGCTCTGCGGCGGAACTCTTGTTCGGAGGTGTGAGCGTCTGTCCGACCCGCAGAGCCGAGAGAGGAAGTAACTCAGACTCATTCTCTCCATTATCTTCGCCTGACACTCATCAAAAAAGGAGGAAAAAAGAGACTTGATGGACACGGGGTGAAATCAGACACTCCCTCCCACTTCTCTCTCTCTCTCTCTTACTCATTTGACTCTTTCTTTCTTCTCCTTTCTTTCTTGTCCTTACTCATCACTCTCTCTCGTTCTTTACCTCCTTTTCTTTCTTCTCGTCTTTTTATCCCTCTGTTCTCTTTCCCTTCTCCCTCACTCTCACCACTCTCTTGCTCTTTCTTTGTCTTATTTTTATCTCTTTCTTTCTTTCACTTTCTTTCAGATTCTCCTCTTCCTCTTGTTCTTTACCGCTCTCCGTTTTGCTCTTTTCCACACTCTCCCTTATCTCCTTTCTTCTCTTTCTTCCCCTCTATTTCTTATTTCCCCTCTTCTCTTTCCAATCTCCCTTTCTATTGCCTCTTTCCCCCCTCTCTCTTATTTCTCTCTCTCTCTTTTCTATCTCTTTCCACCTTCAACCTGAGTATCCTCAAGGTGCATTCTGCGTCTTCCCAAGCATGTCCAAGCATGAGTCTCTCTCTCATTCTCTCTCTCTCTCTCTCTCTCTCTCTTTCTCCCTCTCTCTCTTGGCCACTGCTGTCACAAAGCCACCACTGTGTCCCTGATCTCTCTCTCTCTCTCTCTCTCTCTTTCCCTTTCTCACTCCCAGTGTCTCCACTGGCTCTCCTGCAGGAGTAGTGGAGCATGAATCTGAGAGGAGGAGCCACTTATCTCCACCGCCCCTCCCCCCACACATCTTTGCCCCCCCTCACCTCAGCTCCCTCTCTCTCCTCCAGCTCTCCAAACACAAAGGCCACAGCTTTTAACGGCACACAATGCTGCAGACCTGAAAGGTTACTTATTTTGTTGCAACGCCCCCCTGCACCTTCTCCACCCCACTCTCCAAAGCTCCCCCTCCAAACTCCTCTCCGGCTGTCAGCCCACCTTCCTTCCGCAGCCCCCATGAAAAGAACGTCTAATGGCCGCTTGTTAGCCACTCCACTGGCTGCACTGATCCACGTTATCTGCCCCATCGGTTGTTCACTGGGATGTCTGCGAGATCTCGGCCGGGGTCGTGTCTTATTCGCACAATCGGCCGCCGACCCGATAAGACAATTTGTCCTAAAGTAATCGGAGACGGGGGCTCTGGTCACTGGGGTTCGGGGGCGGCCGATGGAGGCCCCAGGACAGGAGAGCCCCGCGCTTCACCTTTCATCCTCCCTCGCCTCCCTCTCCTATCGCTCCTCACTGATCGGTTTACATTTGAAGTAATTTAGGTGCACAGAGTTCAGAGGTGTGGGCCGTCCCTCTCGGAGGTCGCCCCGGCTCTTCTGCCGTTACGGATCCGCATCTCCCTCATTATGATGCGTATAAAGTGAACCTAGGAGAGTTTTCCTCCAGATGCAGCTGCAGATAAGACAGTCAAACTCACACGGATGGCTTTCAGAGCATCAGTGCATGAGCCTTGGCTGGGAACCTTTTAAAGCAAGGGCTCTGGGGTGCCTTTAGGGTCTAAGAGGCCACATTTGCATGCAAAAGTCTGGTTACCTCTTCAGATTACATTTTTGGTAACAACAGGTACACTTCCTCTGCAGGGAAGACATTTCAGAGCACAATTTGCTTATATATTGGGAAAATAAAAGAAAATATGGCAAAATTGTTTTGAACATTTTAACCTTAACCAGAGGTGCTGTCAAGTTCAGACCAAGACAGACCCGAGTAAAACAGGCAGCAATATTTATTCTGTAATAATATTGAAACTGATAGAGTTCCCAAACAACAGTGCAGTCTGATGAGAACAATTCTGAATCATCGAGCCATAGAACCGAGAGTAGAATCTAAATAAAGGCAAACCGAATCTGCGAATCTGCGTAAAGAAGTTGCGGAAAAGACAGGCAAACTCGACAAATCTGATAGCATGATACAACAAACACTCGGGATGCAGGGACAGTCCATGGCAACACTTTACAAACCTGAACACAGGAAGTACAAGAGATTTCAGAATCAGAATTCGAGTCAGAAAACGTCATTAATCCTGAATTGCTTATGCTACGACTGCGCAGACTCCTGCACTATAAAACAGAGTCTAAATAAATGCAATAAAAAACGTTATCAGCATGCGATCCTCAGCAAAGACTTGAATTCTGAACGTTTTTTCTTCATAGTAAAACCGGGGAAAAAAATATTCAACAATATTCAAATTTATTGGCTTGAAGGTCAGATTTGAAAAGAAACTGATATCAGCTTAAGAGCACACTAAAGTTAAAGTTTAAGGGATCATCCACAAATACTGAGGAATTCATAGAATTCATGATGAAACTGAAAGGATTCTACATTCTATTCACTGCTGTCTGTGATGGACGGAAGTGTTTCTCCACCTATGAGAGCTGGAACAGACTCCAGCACCCCTCGACCCTCCGCCTCCCGGGTCAAGGACAAGCGGCTTGGAAAATAATTAATACTTTTTCAACCAGACTGTGTTAATGAAATAAAGTGATAGAAATGAAATTAAATGCAAAGTTTCTAGTGGTCTCAGACTTTTGGACCCTACTGCACATGCTGTAAGTTGTAGAATGGGCTTTTATGGCTAAACTGTATTGCTATAACCCCCCACCCCCCAGATCAGTATGCCTCCCCAGTGGTCAGTTTCCGGCTCGGCCCTCTAATCTAATCGGCCCTACAGTCGGTGCAGACGTTTGAATTTCAGAGTGTGGGCACCGAGCGAGCGCTTAATAATGGGAGGTTATTGCTCGGGATCGAGTTTGCGGCGAGAGGGCGAGTCTTTAGTGATATGGTTTTGGTCGCCCTAACACAATCTGCTCCTCCAGCCCCTCTGGTTTCATCTCGGCTCGAAGCGATGGCATTTTAATTTTCATTCTCGTATTAGCCGTTATTTAGTTAGCCGTCACTCTTTCTCGCCTTCAGCACAGACTCAGGTTGGTGCTGGTCATTGGAAATCACATTGTTTCTCTCCTGGGAGTGTGTGGAGTGTGTTTTCGGGCTTTAGAGCATGTTATTGGAGACACGTTCTCGCTTTTGTGGGTCCTTGTGTGGACCGTGTTTCCTTCTTCATTTGAAAGCATTTGCACCGTCACGCACTTCTGTGTGTTTGACAGATTTTATGTCAAATCTATGAACGGACACAGATTTATCAAGCCGTTTTTTCCTGTAAATAAGGAGAAACGGCCAGATTAGTGGTCATGATGACGTAGAAAGTCACATTCAGTGCCATTCAATGTGAATATTGGCTCACAAACACAGTGATATAAAAATATATGAATGTATAAAAGCTTTATTAAGACATTTTTGCTGTTTAAATGCAGCACACATGACAAAACACCAGCATATCTTTATCAGAATATTGAATAAAAAGGTCTTTAAATGTGAAATATTTGCTTCATTAGTGAGCCAACCTACTGACAACTTGGCATCCACACCAAGAATTATGTTTATGGTGATAAAGATTAATTGTTTTGTTTTATTATACTGTGATTTGTCACACGCCAAGACCAACCATGTCCCATAACCATGGTAAAATCAATCTAACAGGGCTTTATTTAGTCCCATTTCCACAGTTTTCTGGCCGAGGGGGGTGTGAGAGCAGGACGGGGGGGTTGAGGATGGACTTAACAAGCTTAATGAAACATGTCAGTGTGTTATTTTCCGCCCCATGCCTCAGTCATGGCTAGTCAAAGCCCCCCCACGGAGCGAGGCCTATTGTTGCGATGCTGGACTAGCTTGGGTCCCAGGGGTCCAAGCACTCTTCATCTCCATCCGTCACTGCCATCACCAACGAGCTACACACACACACACACACACACACTCATACATACATACACACACAAACACTGCTGCACTCACAACACATAAGGAGGCGTTTCTTATTTTTACACACACATTGCAATAGTTCAGAATAGAATAGATACCTGTGCATTTTACACACACACACACACACACACACACACACACACACACACACACACACACACACACTGCCACAAACTGTACAAACAGTGAACAGTATCAAGGGTAAAGTGGTCTCTTATTTTTTTCCATGGCTGTAAATATATTAGACACACTGTGTGTAGTTGTTTGCTTTTGTATCTTTGTTAACATGCTATGCTGTTTAATCAGCTCACTGTCTTCTACTGCAGTCATCTCTGAGGTTTAAAGAAAGACGTCAGCAGTCTGTAATGTCTGACAGGGTTCTCAAAAAGCGCAGTCCAGTACATTTGTTTACCAGTAGCTGTGAGAATTTCAGTGCTGTCAGTGAATTTGAATGTAGTTCCTGAATCCCAGTTAATGCTAGATTTGTATCTATCTTTCACAGCCTTGTTTGGACCTCAGACGTGCTGATGTGTTTTGTGTATCTGTTTGTTGGTGTAGTTTGAGACAGGATGGAGTAGACCTGACGTCAACAGGCAGCAGTCCAGCGCTGAATCCAGGCCGGTTTGATTTTGAGGTGTCGGAGTGTTTCCTTCTAGGCTGTCCACTCGGACTGGTGTTAGCCATGAGACGGACTGTTCTCCCTTCAGTACAGGGTGAGAATCTCACACCAAAGATCACACACACACACACACACACCAGCATGGACAAGTCCCCAGCACGTTACTCTTGACACGTTGTCCTCTGGATGCACTGTCAGTTTCCTGCAGACAAGCAGACCAATTATTTTCAAATTTCCTGCTTTGCTTGCAGTGCACCCGCAGTGCTGTCACCACAGTAGCCTTCAGTTGCTCAGAATCCTCCACCTCTGTCATCTATAGAAAACAACCTATTTATTATGAAGCCTGAACACATTCATTCTGACTCATCCTCTCATTTCTGCTGGCATCTCCTCTGCAGTGACTCAGCTGCGGCCCGCCTGTTCTCAGATATTCAACCTGTTCTACCCCTCGGACCCCTCGGCCTCAAGACTGGAGCCCCTCCTGCACTCTTGCTTCCACCGGCTGCCCCCTTTCCCCGTGCCCCGTTACCAGCGCTACCCACTGGGGGACGGTCGCTCCACCCTCATCGGTGAGCATGTAATCCAGAAAATCTGAATGAGTCCCTGTACACTTTAGTAAATGCTGATAAATGGCTTGTGGCTTGGACATAGAAGCTTTACATAAGAGTTAAGAATTAGTGGACAAAAGTATTGGGACACACATACAGTAAACCCCCATTTATTCTGAACTAATAATTGTTTGTGGAAACACCAGCCCATGCGCAGAAGAGCCAGACATTCTCTGCATATTATTTTTCTTTTGTGATGAAAAGCAATCAGACACTTGAGCAGAATGAGACTCCGCTGCCCCAAACATAAACAACCAGCACAAGGATGAGGGGGCAGTATATAATTTTTCATATATTTTAGTGCTAAATTATTAAGAAAAATATAATTTACTAATTTTGCAACGTAAATATCAACACAAGTTCAGCTACATTTCCATATAAAAAACTGTAAATGTTTTGGTTCTGTCCAGAGAACACAAAGAAAGGCGTCTTGCGATGGTGAGACACCACTGTGCTCAGAGGTGGGAGGTTTGAAAGTAGCCAGAGTGTTGTTTATTTCTCCTCACTGCTGATTGGCTGCTGCCCGTTGACGCAGACCAGAGTTCTCCCCATGGAGCGTCTCGAGTGTTCTCGTGTTTTTTGCTTTGTTTTTCTTAAAGCCCTGTATTATATAAATTAAATTATTACTGTATTTTAAATTATCAATGCTTATACCAGAGAAAAGGCGCTGCATGAATTCCAGTCCAGACTATACAGGGGTAAATATTGCTATTTACTTTCTAGCAGTTCAGTTAGTGTAAACTGTACAGTACAAATTCGGGTTTACCTTTACCTTTTTAGGGGTAATGTATTAAGCTGTGTTTAAAATGAAATCAGAGTGTTTTAGGAGCATATTTGAGGGCACATTTAGGGTTTACAGTATAAAAATAATCTTTTTTTAAGGATCTTTTACCACATCACGGTTTTTCACTATACATGGGTGCTCTTGGAACGTTTACTATATAAATAAACTTGGGTCTGTTCTCAAGCTCTCAGTAAAAAAACTGAAAAGTCTGTGAATGGCCAACTAACCCACACCCTTAGAACAGATGACATTTTTCTGTGAAGATCTCTAGTTCTCAGACTAATCTCACTTCCGCCACTCTTTATATTATAGATACAATATTCATCTGAAAGGGCACCCCATCCGAGGGCCACAAAACTCTTTTAATTCAACTGGTTTCAAAATATCGATGTGTCCAAAGCTGTTACAAATGAATATGTGGCACTTTAGAATGAAAGTCTGCATTTGAACAGCTCTAGAGAAAAGAGCCATTTCTCCCAAGTCTTGGATGTAATTACACTTCACCCCCTCCTTTCTTCTTCTGACTCCCCTGTGGTTCCTCAGGATCGGAGTTAACCTGAGTGTCTGCACGCCTCGCACTCTCTCCGTGTCAGTCTCGCCACAGTAATCCCCAGAGCAGCAGGCTGCCTTTCTCCATAATGAGCTGCTGGTTTATTTAGAGAACATTATAGCCTAGTTCTGGGACACACACACATATTTAAACAACTTGTCTGCCACTTCTGCTCTGCCCTATCTTTTAAACTAGGCTCTCTGTGTGAAAAAAATAACAACTAGGCCAAGTTTCTCTGAGCCTCTGGCATATTGAGCGCTAAATTTTACAGGAAAAATAGTTATTTTGCAGAAAGGCATTGAATAACCTATATACCAAAAGTTAAGTAAAAAAGTCTCAAAAAGAAATCTAATACAGCGGTACCTTGACTTAAGAGTTTAATTCGTTCCGTGACGGAGCTCTTAACTCAAATCACTCGTATGTCAAATCAGTTTTCCCTGTTGAAATGAACTGAAATGCCATTAATCTGCTCTGGACCTCCAGAAAACGCTGCATTTTTTGTTTTTAGTTATGAAAAATGTACTTATAAATAACGAATATTGTATAAAAGCTCAATCCAATTGAACATACAGCATTAATCTGGTGTTATTAAGTATAATGTGTAGAATTTGCTGGTCTTCTGTTTAAAATTATCGAACCCCGACTGGCTTTAACCGGCAGCCCGATGCCTCGTTCGCCGAAGCGCCCGGTTCTGCTGCAGCAAATCGGCGTAAACAACTTGAGTCTTCTCCAGATCATCACCTCCGTTACGGATCTCCTGCAGCTGCTTCTCCTCAGCCACACTGTCAGCAGCTCCTCCATGTTCTCATGGATAGATGTTCGCTGTTTAGAAAATATTCTGATTGGCCGAGACGACTCCACGCACACCTTGGTCCTGATTTTCTCATTTATTTCTTTAATTCAATGCACATCATCTGCTTCTTCTCAGCTCTGTCCTTCAGACTCACTCTCTCTGGACACATGGAGAAACAAACTTCTACAAAATAACTGCAAGCACAAAAGCTCCTAACCCGAATTTTAGCTCTCAACTCAAAAAACAAAAAATCACTCGTCAATGTCAAGGTACTGCTGTATATACTTCAAAAAGTCTTTGCACACTTTAATCAGTTAGCCATTAATAAGCTTTAATGATGTTCTTTACTTATTTTATTTCATATGTTTAACAAAATGATATTTGTGGCAGAGAAAAACATTTTTATCGCAGCATGATGACTGTAGACTCTGGAGAAGAAATCCGCAGCTAATCTAAAGTAAATGTCAGCTGGTTTGACATTTTATTTCCTGATACAATGAGCTCAATACATTTTTTATTATGACATAGTGTCCTAGTACTTTAGGGGCCACTGCGTATAATGCAACTTTAGTAACAACCTCAAATCTCTGAAATTGCACAGGAGAATGAAAACACTGAATGCATGTTAATACGTGCATATCAGAGTCCAAGTCAAGTCTCAAGTCTTTGAGTGGCAATGTTTACAGACGGTGACTCCAAATGTGGGATTTTTGAGCTGTAAATGTTGAGCTGTTATGTTTAGAAGATATGCTAATTGGCCACACCCCGCGATTACAATTGGCTGTTATTTAGCAGGGGGCGGGGCTGCGTGCTGTGATATGCCCTCACCAACATGGAGGATTTGCCTTAAATGTTAAATATGAAAAATATATCTCTCACTCTAAATGTGAAACTCTAAATGTGACCCCTTTCCAACGACCCCTCGAAAACGTTCACCTCGGACAAAAGTAATGGGACAACGGTTTTCGGGTCATTAGGAAGAGCTTGAGATATAAATAAATGATTCCATGAAATGAACATTGTTTACAAGTTATGACTCACGAGTCACAGCACCCGAGTCCAAGTCAAGTCTCGAGTCGCTGAGGGAAGTCTAAAGTCAAGTTACAAGTCTTTGTTTGTGCGACTTAAGTGCAACTCGAGTCCGAGTCTCAGACTCAAGTCCCCATTTCTGGTGCATATTCCTTTAATGTATGTTAATGTAACAAATTTAATTCTATGTGAATTGCACCCTTTCTGTTGGTCCATTTACCACAATAGGTATATACATATGTCTACACTGTAAAAATTGCAACCGTTTAACTTAGAAAGGTCTAAAAAAAAGGTAGAATAGTAAATCAACAGAACAGTAATGTGTGTTTCACATCTGCTAACTCATTATTCAAATGATATTAATTTGTTAACAGTGCAGAATGTCCTCTGATAATCTATTCTAATACTTTCTCTGACAGTAAACTCCCTTCATGCAGCATTAATGTGGCTGTGTGCTGTGGGACCTGGCCCTCATTAAAACTGTGATCTCGTGTTACAGCAGCCGTCATCCGCTGAGAGAGGGATGATTTGTGGCCTCGGAGGAAATAAAACGCTGATTTTAAATTAAGTGACTTCACTCTATTGGATATAAGAAATGTCAAAATATTTGTTAGGGGCTGACATAAACACATACTCAGAAACACACACATCATACGCACTCTCAGACACACAAGGGTGCCCCCCGCAAACATACACACACACACACACACACACACACTTACATCTACAGGCTAGTTTAATGCAGTAATTAATTACTGCAGCCACATGGAGTGGCTCTGGAGCGGCCTCCCATGTGTAAGGTAGTTCCATCATTACAGTCATCACAGATCCGCTCTGCAGGCCTTTTAATGTGATTAATGTCTCTAATATCCAGGAATAGCCTGGCTGTTTGCTTGTTTATGGCTTTTCTGGGCACTCGCATAGACTTCATTTAGGGACTGATTGAAAATCGGAGCCATTCATTCCGCGGATTTGTATCATAACGCAAAGCCGGACACTGCGGTCGCCGTAGATGGGCTTTACGGCGTTATTTTTCTCGTTTGTTCTCTTTATTCTTTTGATTTTTATCCTCCCTCAGGCTCCAAATTCATATCCCCTCTCTAGCCTGTCAGAAAGTAACAGTATGTGTTCAGCAGGTCTCCGGAGCTCCATGCACCCTGTCGGGCCCACATATCCTCTGCTCAAGCCAATCTTCTCAAGGTCTCCCCAAATTTCTCCAGGCAGACAGCACCTGGCTTGACCATGCCTGTATTTCATGCTGTATATGACCCATCCATATTTTCTGATTGCTTCCCGGAGGGGGTTTCATCTGAGGTTATTTCATACAGAGAAACTGGGTTTGTGGCGTCTTGGCTTTTCAAAGAGAGGCTCTGTCTTACTTCTGGCTGACTGACTGTCTCTCTGCCAGCATCTGCCATCTCTCCTGTCCTCTCTTGCGTCCCCTGCCTCTTTCTGTCAGTCACCCAGACAGGCGAAAGATGAATGCTTTGCATGAATGTGTGCGCGCTGCTTGTCTCTGCACACGTGTGTTTGCCTGCATATTGACAAATGCATAAATCCATCGTGATGGATTTGTCGCATGAATGTCTCTGACCTTAATAACACAAATGTTGCCAAGGAGCTTTTTCTCCATTTATTACATGTTAAGCAGCAGAATAAACACCCCACCATTTATCGTCTTTATGAGCCAGTTAATAGAGGCTGTGCTCACATTAACAGGATGAAGTGGCACGATCTAGATATTCTTCCTCATTGTGACTCAGATCTGATCTTTTTATTTTTAGAGCTGATATTATGAATTCAAACCAGATTTTCAGCGTGTAGCAGCAGCAACAAGCAAAAAGTTTTCACCAGTAAACACTGCACAGGGCCATTAATGCATTTTTCACCTTGTCTCCTAATTATGAACAGCGTAGAGCTGATCTGAGTTCATTATCTCTGTGGTGAAGGACGTGTATTCTTCATATGACAGTACTGATTAGGATGTGCTAATGTGGTTTGTTTTAATGCGTTCACACTAATGGTAGATATGGATCACACACACAAACACACACTTATACACACACAGAGGTAAACCATCAAGGCAAAAATCATATCTGTGCTTTTAATAAGTCTAACATACTAACGACATGATAGAATCCATTTGTCTGATGAATGTAAAGCACAGGTCAGAAATATACAGCAGCTCTTAATCTTAGTCTCCAAACAAGCAACGTAACATGTCATATACACTGACATTCAAAGATGTTTTTTTCCCTTAAATGTTCCATTGGCTTGCAGTGATGATTGTTTTATATGGTTGATTTTTGATCATATTTTTTGATAACAGACTTTTACATTGACCAGTTTCAAATGCTTTCCAACATCCTAATCTCCTAAAAGACTGCGTTCACTTCATTAAGCCTTGAATCTGAATGTGAGGATTGGATTGATGGGATTAGAGTTGCACAAAAAACTCACCAGAAAAACCCTGAGATTTCCATCACTCACTCTTCTTGTACTGCTATGAAATAAGCTGTTATATAAGTCACTATTGACGCATATATTTTGTTCAAGCATAACCGTCTTTTATCCTTTATTAAATTTTCACAATTATTTTTACAAAGCTAGTATTACTTCCAAACCTTAGGCCTAAGTAATGATTTCTATTAGGGCATTAATGACTTTTTTTCAGGTCGACTAGTCGGTCAGCAAAGTCGAAGTCGAGTTGTTTGATGATGTCATCGCACACACAGCAGAGGAACACAGGCGTCCAACACTGAGCAGCTTTTATTAAAGTTCTTTGTAACATTAACAGTCAACACCACAGTTAAACTAAACTAAACAAAGACTGATACCTTCAATTTTCTGGTAAATTTAAGTGTAGAACTGAGAGTGGGAACAGTTTAAGCTGCAGCAGGACGACTCCCTGCA
>JBBPCW010000014.1:7542250-7553466 GCA_037974425.1 Phenacogrammus interruptus | reverse complement strand
ACACACACACACACACACACACACACACACACACACACACACACACACACACACACACACACACACACAGCACTGCTCTCCCCTTATCATGCTCATGCTGCAGTCTGCAGTCCAGAGGATAATGGAACGCTAATTAATTTCTAAATCCAGTCTATTCTGAGAGCAGAACGGCCCTAAAATCTCTCTTTTGATGAAATGTGCCGATTGCAGTGGTTTCCAATTAAGATGCTTCCGAAAACCCATCATCAATGTATTGTAGTCAGTAAATCGCCACGTAAAGAACCGCACATCAACTTTGTTCCGCACTTCTTTTCCCCTTTTGTCAAACTGAGCTAATGAGTTCTTGACTTTTAGGAGCTATAAATAGTTTGTTGTAATTGAATAGTTAATAAGAAATGTAAAAAAAAAAGCCAATTTATTTCCACAGCAGATGTTTTGTTTAAACGTTTCCAGTCTCTGTGTTGTTACAGGCTACATCACACCGGTATTAATACAGGCAGCCTTTAATGGAACCACAGGAAAATTGATTCTGGTGAACTTCGGGGACAGCGCTAATCGCTAGTAAAAGGAATCGGTGACACTGTGACCCCTTCAGAAAACAGAGTGAACTTCAGTCAGGCCGCTCTCGAACAGGAAAGAGATCTACATTTATACCAGAGCTCCCTGTGAAGAGACCTGGACGCCACGGCAACCGCAGCCTGCCGCCTTCTTAATACAGCAGTGAACCCATGACAAGATTCATCACTAGATTAATGAGGGACCGTCTGAGGAACGTCCTCTCAGAGGCCAGAGGCTCAGTTTTTATTACTGAAATATAACAGACATTTGAACAATATCTACGATAGATTTATTATAAAACACTGACAGTCGACTGTGGAATATTCCGGACTGGAGTCTGATCACGGCCCCGGGCTGGAACCCTGAGCTCCTGAGAAGCTCCACCCCTGCGGCCCTGGAGGTGACTGGACCTGATTTAATGACTTCAGTGTGTGAGTGAATACTTCTGGAGATTGAGTGTATGTGCATATGCTGTAGATGTATAGCACACACGGTCTGTTTTTGATTTATCTCTAAATTAAAAGTTCTAAAACGAACTCGGAGTCAAATATAGGGTTCTTTTCCCAACAGGCGTCATAAAGCAGTTTTAGAGAAACCCGAGCCCCAGTGATGGACTCGGACACGACAGAGAGGAACCCTCGAGGAGCCGAGGCTCGCCGGGACCCATCCTCCCTGATTCCAGAGCAGAGACTGAGTGTTCTGAGTGGAGGAGTGACGGAGGAACATGAAGGAATGAATAATGAATGATGAGAGATGAAGGCTGAGAAAGACAGCTAACAGTGTTACAGCTTAATTACAGCCAAGCAGCCCCTAGAACATGGGGAGTAGACGGGTGAAGGAGAGTTAGCAGGAGGAATGGAGGTCTGGAGGAATTTTTATGTGTAAGAGAAAAGATGGAAGTCTAAGGTGAACATCCACAACCTCTGAACCTTCAGACGGCATCAGCACCGGCTGCTAGAAGCGCGCGGGCGAGGGAACGTTCTTTATCACAGTCACAAACACCACTTAACATTCTGCTGAGCAAAACGCAGCTCAGCGCTAATCCCGGACTGTCCAGAAGCGGCGTGAACTTCTCTGGGCTCCAGATTACCTGTCAGGCGGTGCCCTGCTCTTTCTGCCCTCAATTATTAAGAATTAAGTAAAAAGAAAACAGAGACGGTGTGAGACGTCTCTCGGGTCCCCCTCTCTGCCGCTGCCCACTGCTGCCCTCAGAACTTCCTGAAATACTAAAGCGCCTTAAAACTTTCACACATTTCTAGACCGGAGATTTCCACAACAGCCAAAACATGCAAATAAAAATCTGAATAGCTGTGGAGTGAGGAGTGACTGGACGAATGCTGGCAGAGGGACAGTACAGTATGGCGCGAGCAGCAGGCATGTGCTATAAATGGCTGCCAGTTTGGATTGCTGCTTACATTTGGAACCATATAGTCCATCTAATCCTCACAGGAGAAGATGAAGAGCAGGCACTTCACTCACTGACCTGGGAAAGGGGGAGTGATCGCAGGCACTACCCTGAAAGCTGAAGTACTTGAACAGGATAATTCACGACCGAAGCCTTTGGTAAAGCGTGGCTGTCGGTCGGCCGCGGCTCGCTGTACGATAGTTAACAGCTAAAGGAATCAGGGCAGACTACCAAGCGCGACTGCCAAACTGGAGCCGAGCGGCGAGAGGAGCAGCGTGGAGGTCCCAGCATGAGGAGGCTGCAGATGGCTGAGAGAGGTTTTAATGGGGCCCATATGAAGACAGGTATCCAGCACAGGCCTGCGAGAGCATCTCCAGCCGATCGTGGCTCAACTGAGCAAACAGCCCGTCTGCGGCGGAGTGAAGAGGAGGCAGAGCGTTTTAAACCCACTCCATTCAAACCAGGACCTGATTTACAGCCTGTCTTTCCTGAGACTGTTTCTGAACCTGAACACTGCTGCAGGGAGACTGTGAGACTGCCCCCTGTAGGTGGGGACGGGAATGAAAGCGTCTGATAAACGCCGTAAATGAAAACGGAAACCTCCAGTCAGCAGGAAGCCTGGCGAGGAAAAAGTATATCAGCAAAACTGCCACATCCAATCGTCCGGGCCGCTCCTCATTTTTCTCCGTTTAGTACAAACATGGTCTTTCGCTCCCAGCAGAGTCACTGATACTAAGTAAACGTCTGTCAAGAGCAGTTCGTCTTATCTACTAGTCACTGCAGTCAGAGCCACAGGCGCTGAACTGCAGGCCGATCACAGCAAAACCCAACTTAAACTAAGGGGGGGGGGGCATTTCTGCTGGACTACCATCTGACTAAAACCATTCAGCTTTGAGTGATCAGGTTTGAATCTACAGCTTCATGGTGGATAATCTCTATCCTGATATAACCCTGATACACGTCCAGCAAAGTCCATCATTCAGAGAGACTGATCTGAAACTCGAGACCCTTAATCCAGACGGCATGATCTCAAAGCTCAACATCCGTATGAGGACCAATCTTGTGCGTTTGTGTTGTTTTGGCCGTTCACCTTCTTTTATTCACTTTAAATCTTTCTGCTTGTTGGAGTGGAGCTTCTAACAGCCACAGTGTTGCAGTGTCTCAGCGTTTAAGTATTTGATTAAAAAAAAATAAAAAATGTAGAAAAAAGTCTCCACTACATCCTCACTAGGACCAGTGTGGCACTTCTGTGCTGTTTCAGACATTCCTTTTCTTTCTTTCACTTTAAATCTGTTTCGTTATTGTTGTCGGATCCGTATGAAAGCAGGCGAGACCCTATAAACCTTACAGCAGCCGCAACAGAGAGAGAGAGTCCGTTAGCGCTCAGCCGCAGCGTTTAATATGGAAAAGTAGGAAGTGGTTCAGGAGGAATGCCAAGCCTGCGATAGCGAGACTCTGCAGAACAGTGAAAGACCATATGCAGCTACAGAGCCTCGGAGAAAGACTGTAGAACCTTAACATAACCTTAACATAACCTTAACAGACTATCAGGCGGACCTTTATAGAAAAGTGGTTTATTAAATGTTTTCAACTTTTCACATTTATAATTAGCCACAGCTCAGAAGCTGCGCTTTAATCAAACGGAGCAAATTAACTGTAATTACTAAATGACCCTTCGCTCCGTAATGACAGACTCGGTCCTTTAATGCCAGAAATGAGATCTTCCTGTTGAATAAAACAGAACTTTTCTGCTTTTATGTCATGAACCAATGATTCGAATCCTTTTGTTTTTATTCTCCTCTCTCTGTCCAGAGGTGAGGAGTCAGCGGCCCCCCAGCAGAGAGACGCTACAGCAGGGGTCACCACCAGGGGGCCCCCAAGAGCCTCCTGAGTCGCCCGCCGCCCTGCTCTAAAAATAGCCCGACTCTCCGGTGACCAGCGGCTAACGTTCCATTTGATCCGGAATCTTTAATCACATTTACATTCATATACACCTCAAAACAACAAAACCTAAACCAAAGCAGGTGGTGAAATCGTTTAAAGAGTTTATTATTATTAACACTATATTTTCTGATTTTTATTTAAGCAGCTAATGCTAAAGTTAGGCAGGAGGGGCCAGAGGGGCCAACATAATCAATAACCCGGATTTTAAACGCATCCAGTTACTAATCGGGCCAACCTTAGCTAGAAAGTAATCCTAATCAATAAAGTGATCGAATGAAAAGGTTAAATAAAATGTTTATGTGCCCTGAACTACATTTACGGCATTTATCAGACGCTTTTATCCGAAGCGACTTCCATTCCCTGCCTACAGGGGGCAGACTCTCCCTGGAGCAGCTCGTGAACCCAGTGGTGGTGCTGAAGGTAGGATTTGAACCCATGACCTCTTGGTCCTACCCACGGAGCCACCTCCACCCAACTAGGATTCTACAGTAAGGAATAGCGGTTATGATTCTATATGTAGAAATAAATGAACGCAAAACTCTACTGAAGTTCAAATGTACACTTTTCCACCAAATACAGTAAGTATGTGATCCTAATCTGTCCTGCTCTGCCCACTGTGGGTGTTCCTTAGAACCCCTTAACGGTCTCCCTGGGAGAGAATCAGTGTCACCTCGTTTCCCAGACAGACGACTGTGATCTGTTCGGCTCGTTTCAGCTCAGACCTCCTGAGATCATTACCGTAATGCCATTATACCCTAGAGCTTTCTGAGTGGGAGCATCATAAAAGTCCAGAGATCATAAAATATTTTATGCAATGCTAATTTCTCGGGCTTTTGTGCTCTACCTGGGGGTGGGGTGGGGTGGGGGGGGCAGTGGATCAATAGAGGCCGATTCTTGGCAACACTCTGGTCTATAAAGTACTGCATGCTTGTAGACTCTCTAACCACTTTCTGAATTAACGAAACAGATGTCGCTCCACACCTTTCAGTTTTCTTGTGAATAACCTTACATGCCGCCCCCCCCCCACAATACAATAACCACACTGAGCCTCACAGACTGCAGAGTCTGTACAAAACAGACTGTACTCTACAATACTCTATTACTGTCCCAGAACAGGTTCCTTTCTGATCTTTTTCAGAAGGTTTTTGTTAGGGAGGAGTATCTGCAGCGCAATGAGAGGCAAAGCAGCAGCAAACCGGCTCTGATCTGAAGCACGGACTCCTCTGAAGGTGATCTGTGGATCACACCAAGATGCTGCAGCAGGTCCTGTAAGTCCTGCCAGTGGCGAGGTGGGGCTCCACGGCTCAGACGCACGTCTGAGATCTGGGGGAGCGTCTCGTGTTCCTCAGACCATTCCAGAACATCATCTGTCTGAGAGAGACACTTCCACTGTGGAATACTGCAGCTACACAGTAGAGGTGGTGGTGCGGAGGAGGCGGTGGTGGTGTGGGGGAGGTGCGGGGCAGGTGGTGGTGGTGCACTTCTCTCTCATCATGGCTTTGAATCCTACCTTCAACACACCCTTAACCCAAAGCTGCTCCGGGGAGACTGCCCCCTGCAGGCAGGGAGTGGAAGTCACTGTGGATAAAAGCGTCTGATGGATGCTGGAAACATCTTGGTGCCGAAACCCCAGCACACCTTCAGCTCTGGCTGGAGTCCATGCTTTGACAGGCAGGAGCTGTTTGGTGGAATCAGCTGGACCTGTGCAGTATGTGCAGTATAAGGTGGTTGTAATGTTCTATACATAAACACAGTACACTAAGAGCTAAACCACTCCAGTCTAACGGCCTTCACTCTAGAACCCCACGTCTAGCACAGCCAAGGCGAGCGGCAGAGCCTCCCTCCCTCCCTCCCTCCCTCCCTCACTAGCTGCTGTGGGAGGACAGGAAGTGGGTGATCTGTTTTTGAGTCTTTATGTTGTTTTGCATTTCAGCCACATTCCCCACAAATCTCGGACTTAAAAAACTGCCCAAACGCTTCCTCCGCTCTAAATCCACACCCTGCGTTTCTCCGCGCTGTCCTGGTCTCCGCGCCATGCGCCGTGTTGGGGAGGCGAGCTCTACATAAGCGCTAGCCGCCCGGAGGCAGGAGGCGTGAAGGCGCTGCTACAGGAGAGACACATTAATACAAAGATAAGACGACGGTCCATCACCGTTCTGAGAAAGCTGAGGATCTGGGGTGCGTGGACGGGAGACAGGCAGTAAGCAAGGTGGCCCTGATGGAGGCGATTAAGATGGAGGCGTTAAGATTTCCACCCAACAATCAATGTAATTTCATAAAGCAGCCATTAACACATTTGCGTGTGATTATTTGTTGATGCGACGCTGAAAGCTCTGCTGTTTCCTTAATTAGCCGGGGCGAGGATTGGCACGGGGAAAAAAGCCACCCGTCTTTGATTAGAGGCAGACAGGGCTGCGGCGTACTGAGAGACCCCCTACCTGCAGAGCTGCCTCCCTCGCAGACTGGCGCTGCTCACTGCACCCACAGGAAGAGCAGGGGAGGGACGAGAGAACACAACAACAACAGACAGATGAACATGATGCGCACAAAACACAAAACAACACAAAACTGAATGCAATGGAGTGAATGCAGAGGAAAAGGTGTACATAATGACACGTGTGCTGCAATGGGGGGTATCATTATGTAGGTATAATGATGCTTTAGTACTCATATGCTGCATCCAGGGAGGAGCAGGGAACGCAGATGCATGATGTAACATTACTGAGCTGCGGAGAGAGAAAAAACCCACAAACAAACAAAACCAACCCAACAGTGCAGCCCTTCCAGCGCCCAGCACTACCACAGCGGACCCAAACATGCAGCTCAACCATTATTCACCCGAGTTCATTTAAACAATCCTTTCAGCCTAAAGGTGGGATGTAGATGGGAGACTGTCTTCAGTAAAACAAAGCAACATAAACGTAGACACTAAGAATCTCGTTTCACTGAAACCTTAGGGAGAACCCAGACTGTCTTGCGACGTCACTAACGCCGAAAAAAGTACCATCACTTTGTTTTCCGTTTCTATAAGCTACTCACAGTTTGTGGACTCTAAAAGAAAACAAACAGCTAAAAACTAAGTAAATATATTACAGTATAGCTCTTCTGCAGTAACTGCTGGATATTTCTAATAGGGCTTTATTCCAGCTTTAGAGCTGCTCGTAGACTTCGACTGAACTGTGTGTCCCCAGGGGGCGCTGTGGGGCGATCTGTCAGAAGACTGCAGTGAAGGGAACGCCGCTGTTTACTACATCATCATGAGAACGCTTTCTTCACAGGTGATCACAGGTCACCTTCTCCGCCACCTCAACTCACTGCTGCCCCCTTCAGGTCGGATCACTAACTAGGTTGTACACCACTTTTAAAATGTACAATAAATACATCAACATTCATAACTGTTCATTTACATTTATCAGACGCTTTTGTCCAAAGCGACTTCCATTCCCTACCTACAGGGGGCAGTCTCTCCATGGAGCAACTTGGGGTTAAGGGTCTTGCTCAGGGACCCAGTGGTGGTGCTGAAGGTAGGATTCGAACCCATGACCTCTTGGTCCGGAGGCTAGTTTCCTACCCACTGAGCCCCTCCACCCCGACCAATAACTGTTCAATAACTGACATCATCATTACAGCCTAGATTTCAGTTTTGAACCGTCAGGACGGATTAGATCTATAACAATTCTCCAAAACCGGCTCATTTCTGGGCAAAATTAAATTCTCACACTATTTTCTAACAATCAAATCGAATTAAAACTGAATTATGGTCAAATTCATGATGACACTTTGAACCGTGTGATGAAGACCTGCGCACCACTGAGAGGCCAGACCTGTACAGCCAGCAGTGAGGGGTGGAGAACCCGACGAGAGGAGATTCCCGCAGCTGTGAATCAGATGGTGTGGAGAGAGGTGGAGGCTGCGAGTGCAGTAGGAGAAGTGAACCTGCAGAGGCTTAAGGAGGAGGTGGGAGGGTGGAGGAGAGTGACTCACACAGCAAGGCAGATTCAGAGCCACTGAGAGGATGGAGGGAGAAAAATGTTGTGGCCAAGAGAAGGAGAGAATAACAGAGAGTCCGAAACAACTGTAAAAATACTGATCTGTCTCCAGCTTTAATGGGGGGGTGGGGGGGGGGACTGAACTATTTCTCCTCCTGTCTAAGGGAAGATCAGGGTGGGAGCGCTGGACCCACTACTCAAACAGATGAATCTTTCCAGAGATACGTCTGCGGGAGCCAGCGGGCCGCGGCTCAGCCTCTGCTATCAAAGTGAGTCATTGTGAGGAAACATATAAAATACAGTACGTTTATCTACACGCCTGTAGCCTCAGCGGCGCAGAGAAGGAGCGATACGCAAGACCAGCTGTGGGAAGCAGACGCAGGTCAGCCCTCGCCGTGTGCTGGAACACAGATAGCACTCTAAAGGGCAGAGAGTCCAGCGCGGGGCTGACAGGAACACTTCTGACGGAGAAGGATCTCTGCAGGGAAAAACCCCACAAAAGCACTTATTAAGCCATTATTACCGATAGGCACAGGGTGGATGTCACTGCGCATATAATTATTTATTAACTTCTTTATGGCCACAATGTTCTCGCCTTCCCGGCCATCTGTCCCCAGCGAGGTGTCGCCTGCACGTTCTGTCGCCCTCGAGGAGAGAGGAAGGAGGGATGGAAAAGGCACCGGGCGAGAGACAGAGACAGAGAGAGAGAGAGAGAGAGAGAGGGAGACAGATAGAGACAGAGAGAGAGAGAGAGAGGGAGATAGAGACAAAGAGAGAGAGAGAGGGAGACAGATAGAGACAGAGAGAGAGAGGGAGGGAGAGAGATAGAGACAAAGAGAGAGAGAGAGAGAGGGAGAGAGATAGAGACAGAGAGAGAGAGAGAGAGATAGAGACACAGAGAGAGAGAGAGATAGAGACACAGAGAGAGAGAGAGATAGAGACACAGAGAGAGAGAGGGAGAGAGATAGAGACAGAGAGAGATAGAGATAGAGACAGAGACAGAGAGAGAGACCGAGACAGAGAGAATCAGAGAGAGAGAGACAGAGAGACACTTGTCCATGGGCACTCGGCTCCTGCTAATAACTGAGAACGCCCCGCAGCCAGCTGAGCCTACAGGGACACCGTACTTCTGTCAGGCCTTCGGACTGCAGTCGTTACACCTTGATGATCTCCATCTTGAGCGGTGTCTTCAGGACTTACGAGGGTTGTGCCTCCGTGTAGAAAAGGTGGGTTTCTATGTTTAACACCAAGTGAAAGGAAAAACCAGATAAATGTACTTAACATTCTGCCCCGAGCCTTTAATCAGCCGCACACCACTTCATAAACAAGCAAGTGATCTTCAGCCGTCCTGCTGGGTAATGTCCTCACACGCACACCAGGGGTGGGACCAGCTCTGAAACGTCTACTTCAGGACGGCTCCAGTTCTGTAGTGCCAGTTCACTGGAATGCAAACACACAGATCTGAAAACCTGCTGAAGTCAAGAGTAAATATGGGCTTAAAATGCTGCAGGTTTCTTTGGGCTCCCCACAGAGTTCTGGCCCTGATTTAGATGCTGAAAGGACCTCGTCTGCAGAACCCAGGGTGCTCAGGCAGGGCGTGAGCGGCTCAGACTCCTGACTGAGGTTCAGACCATCTGGAGTAAATAAACACTGTAAAAAAACTGTCTGTGTGTGTGTGTGTGTGATTTGATGGCTTCTCTGGAAGACTTATTACAGCCAAATGCTGTAACTGTAAATTTGTGAATGAAGAGAGTTCCTGAGGGGGGCACAGTTCGTGCATGTAGAGTGTAAACTTCTGATCCTGTTTCACATCCACAACCTTATCCAACAGGAGTGCTTATCAGTGTATCCTGTGCTGGTGTGTGTTGGGGTGTGTTGATGTTTGTTGATCTGTGTTGATGTGTGTTGGTGTTCGTCGGTGTGTGTTGGTGTTCGCTGGTGTTCATTGGTGTGGGTTGGGTGAGTTGGGGTGTGTTGGTGTGTGCTGGGGTGTGTTGGTGTTCGTTGGTGTTGGGGTGTGTTGGTGTGTGTTGGGGTGCGTTGGTGTTCGTTGGTGTTGGGGTGTTCGATGGTGTGTATTGGTGTGTGTTCGTTGGTGTGGGTTGGGTGTGAGTTGGTGTGTGTTGGTGTTCGTCAGTGTTGGGGTGTGTTGGGGTGTGCTGGTGTGAGTTGGGGTGTGTTGGTGTGAGTTGGGGTGTGTTGGGGTTTGTTGGTGTTGGTGTGTGTGAAGGTGTGTTGGGGTGTGTGTTGGTGTTCGTTGGTGTGTGTTGGTGTGTGCTGGGGTGTGTTGGTGTTTGTTGGTGTAGGTGTGTGATGGTGTGTGTATTGGGGTGTATTGGTGTTGGTTTTGGTGTAGGTTGGGGTGTGTTGGTGTTCGTTGGTGTTGGGGTGTGCTGGTGTGTGTTGGGGTGGGTTGGTGTTTGTTGGGGTGTGCTGGTGTGTGTTGGGGTGTGTTGGTGTGTGTGTTGGGGTGTGCTGGTGTGTGTTGGTGTGTGCTGGGGTGTGCTGGTGTATGTTGTGGTGTGTTGGTGTGTGTTGGGGTGTGCTGGTGTGTGTTATTGTTTGTTAGTGTGAGTTGGGGTGTGTGTTGGTGTTCGTTGGTGTTGGTGTGTGTTGGTGTGTGTATTGGGGTGTGTGTTGAGGTGTGTTGGTGTTGGGGTGTTTTGGTGTTCGTTGGTGTTGGGGTGTGTTGGTGTGTGTTGGGGTGTGCTGGTGTGTGTTGGGGTGTATTGGTGTTGGTGTGAGTTGGTGTGTGTTGGGGTGTGCTAGTGTTCGTTGGTGTGTGTTGGTATTTGTTAGTGTGTGTTGGGGTGTGTGTTGGGGTATGTTGGTGTTCGTTGGTGTGTGCTGGGGTGTGTGTTGGGATGGGTTGGTGTTGGGGTGTGTTGGGGTGTGTTGGTGTGTGTGTTGGGGTTGGGGTGTGTTGGGGTGTGTATTGGGGTATACTGGTGTTCGTTGGTGTTGGGTGTGTGTTGGGGTGTGTTAAGGTGTGTTGGTGTGTGTGTTGGTGTATGTTGGTGTTCGTTGGTGTTGGGGTGTGTTGGTGTGTGTGGGTGTGTGTTGGGGTGTGCTGGTGTGGGTTGGGGTATGTTGGTGTTCATTGGTGTTGGAGTGTGTTGGTGTGTGTATTGGGGTATGTTGGTGTTCGTTGGTGTTGGGGTGTGTTGGTGTGGGTTGGGGTATGTTGGTGTTCGTTGGTGTTGGGGTGTGCTGGTGTGTGTTGGTGTTGGTATGTGTTGGTGTTGGTATGTGTTGGGGTGTTCGTTGGTGTTGGGGTGTGTGGGTGTGTGTTGGTGTTGGTTGGTGTTGGGGTGTGTGTT
>JBBPCW010000014.1:7471540-7485083 GCA_037974425.1 Phenacogrammus interruptus | reverse complement strand
TTATAAAGCGTATATTGCGTGCAGGTGTGCGTGCGAACGTTTTTATAAATCTGACTTTCTTTGCGTACGTCATTTTCATCTTTTGAGCACACGTACACTTTTAGAATGAGTTCTACGCAAAGTTTTATAAATGAGACCCCTGGCGTTTTAACCGTTCACCGTTGACCAGTCCTGGTGTTTTAACCGTTCACCGTTGACCAGTCCTGGCATTTTACTGTTTACCGTGAGCCAGTCCTGGCGTTTCATTGGCACTTTGATAACTCGAGGTAAAGGTGTATTTTGGAGGTGGACTCTTAATCTGTGCTGCTATTTCTGGCCCTCACACAGCCCACACGACTGAAGTGAAAAGTGAAAAATTCATATATTTCTATACTATAATTCTATATGTTGATGGTCTTAAAGGTAAATGAAGTACTTCTTTACTAAAACTAGTTTGGTGAGGAGTACAAAAAGACCCCACTGTGTAATAATAAAGTCACCAAACTGCCATCACTTTGCCCAGAAATCCAACAGAGCTAAGAACCAAACTTGATCAATGATCTCCTCAGTCATTTACCTGGAGCCGGAGGGGAGTGGAAGGACACCTCGGGGCTGTAGGGGCTGTACATGGTGTTCCGGCAGCTCCGCACCCTGAAAGCGTAACGGCAATCGCTGTCCAGATCACACACGACGGCGCTGGAGCCGTACATGCGCTCCGTCTCCTGCCACCGGCTCGCCTCCTCGTCCACACCGCCGACCTTTCTGTACTCCAGGACGTGGTGATCTGTGGGCAGGGAGTCTTCAGGCAGCCTCCAGTGGATCAGGCCCTCGTTGTAGACGCGACTCTGAGACAGGTCGATCATGGGAGGGTCAGGAACTGGGGGAAGAGTTCAGAAGCTTCAGAAAGAGACACAGCCTCAGAACAGAGCTTCTGAAAGTCACACTGGTGCAGAAAAACAACAGAAAAGTATAAAGCGACACAAAAACAGCCGATCCTGATTCAAAAACATCTCAAATGCTCTGAAGAGAGGACATTACATTTACAGCATTTATCAGACACTTTTATCCAAAGCGACTTCCATTCTCTAACTACAGGGGGCAGTCTCTCCCTGGAGCAAATTTGGGTTAAGGGTCTTAATCAAGGACTCAATGGTGGTGCTGAAGGTAGGATTCAAACCCATGACCTCTTGGTCCGGAGGCAGGTATCTTACCCACTAAGCCACCGCCCCTTTCTCTTATTCAGTAGCCCCACCTTCAACTGAAACAAAGCTGACCTGTCAGGGACAGAAATGAAGCACACTTGCACCAAAAGCTACTGAACTCTACACTGCCACCCCACCCCACCCCCACCCACACTCCCACCCCCACTCATTTGTTTAATTATACACAAAAAAGTGCTTCAAACTCATAAACCAGGTTGACAAGATATGGTTTGTTATGTGCAATACTCAACACCAATATGAAAATTAATTAATTGCAAACCTAAAGAAGCATTTTCAGGCGGATCATCTCCTGTTGCAATAAGAGGGAACTGGGGCTTTAAATCGGGCCTGAATTATTACAGTATTAATTGGGTCCTACAGCCTGGCTCTGAAGTGCTTTAGTATCTGTAAATCCCCCAAACTCTAAACAAACTTCCCTCTTCACTAAAAAAAGGAAGTTCTAAATTAGTTAGGACTATGAGCACGACTGTCACAGACAGGAGGATGGACGGATGGACGGACAGACAGGAGGGAGGGTGGGTGAGGACGGACGGTGCTGTCTCCGTGGATACACAGCCTGTCAGACAGGAAGCCTGCCAGGGCTTCAGGCACGCAGCCCGAAAAGCTTCTCCCGGAATAATAAGCTATTGATCAGAACAGGGGCTGCATTAAGCCTCACAACAGGGAAGGAACCTTGTCTTCTCCTCTGGCCATGAGATTACAGCACCACAAAATATGGCGAGAAAAACAAAGAAAACAGCCTAAAAGGGCTGGAAGTGCAACACAGCGAGCATTTAAAGCATCCATCAGCACCACAGAGCACCATTAGGGCCCATTCTAATCAGCGCAGCCTGTTCGGATGGATACTTTCTGCCCCGTCTGCTTTTTCCTTCGATCGATTCCATTACAGCATCTGCCGCCTCCCGACCCGAGTGCTTTCGGGCCGTCTGTAGGTATTAGAATCAGTTCCAAGAATCGGATACTTGGCTGAAACCTTCTACCTTCTTAATGATGTCTGAGGAGCTTTAACGAAACAGACTCCTTTCTCATATTTAGAAAGGCTATATGTTTCTGTAAATAACTGAAGACAGCACACAAAGGCAGTTTTAGGTCACTGGTTCTCAAATCCTTGGCCTGAAGAACCCGTGCCCTGGATATTCTGGTGTTTTCCTTGCTAGAACACACCTGATCCAACTAATCTGCTGTTTAAAGCCTCTTCTGAGCTGAAATCAGTGTGTTGGGGCCGGACAAGACTGAAACATGCAGAGCAAGTGTACCCAGGAACCACTGATGTGGGTAAACATGATCTAACTTACACAGACGAGCAGCATCTAATGAAGTACTGACCGACCGACTATCCCCTGCTGACTGAGGAGGATTCTGGTCCACACAGGAGAACGCAGCTCAGTGAGGAACCCCTGGACGAGGCAAACAGTTTCTTGACCAAATGCACGAATCATGATGAATTAAATGAACCAGTTTGCTTTGAAGGCTTCTTTTTGCACTCTAGCCCCAGGGAGTATAAAAGCATGTAAAGTAGCAGCGAGAGAGAAACTATTAAACAAAAGGTTTTCATATCAAACATGTCTGTCTGACATGCATGACTTTGTGCATGATTTTACTTTGATATTTCAGCCTTGAGCTATTTTTATAAGGGCACCGCAGCTAAACTGCCAACGCAGCATTTTCCTGATTTGGGAACCGTCTCTGTACCTCGCTGCAAACAAATCAAATATTTCTTCCTTCTTTGATTATGCTTTTGATAGCCACACCCCCCACAGCCCGAAATAATGTTACTTACTGGTAAAAACATTTTAAATGATCTTTTCTGATCTTACCCATTAAGTACGGTTATATGCAATCAAGATACTGTTCATTTCCATTAGAGCCCCGAGGATCACACCATGTTAAGTCCTCCATGAGCCACTGGTGCATTCCCAAAGAGTCCTTACACAACAGGTCTGACCCCGAGCTTCAGGGACAGCGCACTAATGAAGGCAGATCAGGCACAGTTCACTGGAACGGCCAGAGCCACTAGTTATAACATTTCAGGGGAAGGGACAGAAAAAGGCCATTCATCCAGTCAGTGCTTCAAATATCTAAAGGTGGTCAGAGTTCTCGCTCGCTTAAACTATACATGAAAGTTATTCCTCTCTGTAATATTTAAAACAGGTCTTTGCCCTTTGTTTCCAATGTTGACACACTAGCCTGAGGACACAGATCTATTATGTAAGGGGCCGGGCTATAAGGTCCCAATACTTTCAGTGGCAAAATCCCAGGATATATTAAGCTCTAAACGGCTTATTCAATTAAAGAGCTTCTGGTGGCAGCCACACCACCAGTAACCCCCACCCAACAAACAAACGAGTGAAAGTGCCTCCCGAGGACTCCAGCTCAATCTCACCTCCTCCGAAAGAAAGTTCTTTCAGCAAAGACTCTTCCCTTGATATGTCCAGGAAAAATTCATCAAACGAGGGGCTGGCTGCTGCCTGAAAGGTCTTCAGTGACTCCGTGGCCTTCTGGACCCTGCAGCCGAGAAGAGAAGAGGAGATTCAGGAGGTTTGATCTGTTCTGTAACAACACCAGGTCCATCAACCCTGAATAGATCAGCACTGGAGTAATCTACATACTTTTGGCTTACTTTAGTATATAGGCTTTTAAAATTAGACTTAAGAATAATAAACCATGCAGAAGCCTCTAAAAAGGGACAAAACTCTGTCCAAGGCTCTGATGATCCTATAAGAGAGCATAAGCAAACAATGAAGATAAACTGCACTTATTTTTTAACCACAAAAAAATGACAGTCTGTGACAGTTTACAGTAAAGGGTCTCAGTGAACACCCAAAGCTCCTTTTTAGCTAATGGAGATCAATTATGAGGATTAAAGTGCGGAACACACAGTTTCAGGAGCCTGTGTGGTTTAAGTCCAGCCATGCAGGTCAGTGCTGCTTACAGGCACATCGCCAGTTTCCAGTGACAAAGACCTAAAGATACACTGCTTTCCCTCACTAAGCTGCTTCTGTCAGCACAAGAACAGCAGCTTCTATCCCCAGCAGAAGCGCCGAGTGCTCCAGAGTAAACACAGCGCTCACTGAGACACGAGTAAAACGATGAAGGGCAAACCTGACGTGGAGCTGCTTCGCCGTCTGGACGAAGCAGGACTGGTCCGTCTCCTTCAGCACTTCCTGGGCGTAACCCACCAAACCACTGTTCTCCAGCATGCCCTGGTATTCATCCACCTGTCTCCTGAGCTGGTCCACGCGCCGGTTCCTGGACTGCTCAATAGACCGCAGCATCTCAGTTTTCTTTTCTTGGAGGGTCTCGAACAGGCGCTCGAAATGTTCGTTGGCCTGTCTCTCAGCCAGCTGCCCATTCTCCTACATCGATAAAATACACTATTCAAACTCGCAGGTCTTTTTAACAGCACATGAATGCTTGTTGGTTTCTAAGTGATGTTTCCAAGACCTTTAAAACTGTTCGGCGAGGGAAGATGAACAGCAACCAAGCAGTGAAAAACAAGCGAGTGGATTTAATCAGGCGCCGGATGCGTGAACTGATTTCCACAGAAAGCTACGGTTGTCTACATCCCTCGTGTTTTTCTAAAGCGCTAAAAAATGTCATTAGGTTTCCTATAAAAGAGCCAGGAAAGCACAAATCACACAAAACATGTTGTGCAGACAGGAATCAATGCAGCAATATCACACAATGTTTTTCAGACGGAACACAAACTGGCTCTTAAATTATAGATCCTCGTTTTCCATAACAGCCCCCAGCGATCCGGAGTTATATAGTTCACCTCGCCCAGGTGTCCCATTACTTTTGTCCGAGGTGAACAGTATGACTCTGGATTACTGGGGCCTATTATGGCAAACGAGAAAGTGGTATCGTGTCGTGTCTAGTAAATAACGAGAGCCAGCTACACTTGACCAAAACATGACTTTTCTTTTTTTAAATCTGCAGCCGATTATAGTTTTGACCAGTTAAAAAGAAAACAATGTTATTTTTACTGTGACTTTAACCAGTTATACTAATATTATTTAGAGGTGGACACTATGAGAAAATATTTAATGATACATATCAGATGTTCAACAGCTACAAATCCTGACTGTACGGATTTGCACTGGATTACTCCGAATTAAAGTTCCCTGATTATTTTATAATACGACATGCAGTAGTCAGTGTTGCAGAAATACTGATAATATCCATGAAATCTATACATTTATCATATATTTTGGCCAATGGACAATTTGTCTGCACAGAAATCTTAAAAATGTATTTTCTTTGCACCTTCAGATCAGGAAAATCAAACGGCGTGTGGTAAAAGTAAAGCACAGGCTGTTTACCTCGGTCTGATGAATCAAGACTTCAAGCTCTGAAATCTGAGTCCGGACTTGGTCCTCTTTGCTAATTAGGTAATGGATGCTCTTCGACAGCTTCTCCTGTTGACAGAAAAATGAAGTCCATTAGGCTACGAGGACACGTGACGGAAAACTGAACTGCGTCTGATTTCCGGGCAGCTCTGAAGTAGGAGAGAGCTGACTGCTGGAGACACATGAATTCCAGCGACTGCATTAAACATTCATGACTCGGACTTTCGGACCAGCTGTCTGCAGCTGTGCGCTTCAGACTGATGCCAATGTGGGTCTAAGGTTCCTGACATTCTTCAAGAACTGACCTCTGCCCCAAATGTGGAGACAAGGCCTGTGCTGGCAGATGCAGAATTCCCTGATTACACAGGAAACACGATCCCCTGATAACGGGCTACGCAGGCCAAGAGCAGCGCTCAATATTTTATTAGCTGTGAAAAATGGAAACTGTAAACCTGACCAGGTCCGAGGGGACATGCATGAAAAGGTGCCGGGGTTGAGTAAAGGCCAGAAAGTGCTGGGGGGGGTCCGTACCTTGAGTATCTTGTAGGCGCTGCTCATGGACGTGACCTTATGGTTTGCGTGGGAGCCGCCCAGTTTACAGAGGTGGCACACTGGTCGGCGGCAGACTTCACAGTACATGTTGACCTTCTCCATCTCGTGTTCAGGACACATCAGCACCTGCAAACAGACTCACACTCATTTCAGGAGCAGAGGCATCCAAACATAAAGCCACCTGATGCTTAATCAATTTCAGGAAAATCATTTAGAAGTAAACGTCTCTGAATCCCTCAGAGGCTGAAATTAACCTCAGAGATAATAACGGACCACGAGCTTCTGCAAGGCAAACACAACAAGGTCAGTTTCAGGAACACCTGAGTAACTCCGCAGTTAGTTCAACTCTTCACTGCTTGCTCTCACATTGTAGGATTATAGTCATTCCGTGTGTCTCCTGATTAATTCAGATGGATCTGAAGATTATAATCTTCATCCTGCAATAAGCAAATGATTCCTCTAACAGTTTACGGTGAGAATCCTGACCAATCACAGCTCTGGGTTAGGGTTAGGGTGATTCTGTGAGTGTTTCTATGAATTAAGGTGAGATTCATGTGAACCGGTTTTATTCCTAAAGGCAGCGATTCTCAAACCGCGGGACATTCTGTTCCAACCTTAGTCCAACACAACAGGAAAAATGTAGAACCCATGAGGGTCCCTGGGGACCGGTCAGAGAACCACGGCCACAAAAAGCTTCCAATGAAGTGCTCTTAGTAAAAAAGAAACTGTTTGCTATTGAGATTTGTGCATGTGAAGAACATTTGAAGTTTAAAAGAACGTCCAAATTCTATAAAGAAGCATTCAGTTAGTAAACAGACCTTACATCGTGTGGAGGTTCTCTGAACCTCTGTAAGATTCTAATCTCTTTATCTAACAGAGGCAGTGTAGACCACTGTTAATCAAATCAGTTTGGGCAAAACGAAGGCCAGTGTTTATAATAATCCTAATTATTAACTCACAAATGCCTGTAATACATTGCAAGCTATTTTAAAAATACAATGCCGGTCAATAATTCCCCCCCCAATACCTTCGGTCTGAAGTTGGTGGTGGGCCCAACATATTCATGCTGAGCTTTGGGCGTGCCCCAAGGGTGGTGCAGCTTGAAGCACTCGTTGCAGTAGCTGGTCTTGCAGTCCATGCAGCTCTTGGTGGCCTCCTGCGCAGGAGGTTTACACATGTTGCACATGATGGCCACCGCGGCCCGCGCCGCCTGTCGGTACCGCTCCACGATACTCTCCAGCGTGAAGTTGCGGAAGAGCATGCTGATGCCGCGCTCCCCGAGGTCAATGTCGTGCTGGCAACCTGGGCAGGGGAAGGTGGTGACGCGCGGGGTCACGGAGGAACGCCTCCAGCCAGGGGAGGATACGGACCCTGCTTCAGCACAAACATGGAACTGTGAGGTGAAAAGAGGTGGCGCCCCCTGCGTACAGCCATGCGCTACAAAAAGGAAGCACCGCTGACCTAAAACGATGAAACCCCAGTCGGCCGACTCGGGTTTCAGGTGCTCGCACACAATGAAGCAGACGAGGAAATGCCACAAGCGCTCACAATGATCTGGACAATGACTGGTTCAAACAAAGTGAACGAAACAATAATAATAAAACAAGATACACACACGAATGGGTTACACTGACTGATCTTATGGCAACACTAACTGAGGACACACCAAACGGACAGATGATGCATCAAACTTAGAAAATATGGAATGACTGAGAAGTAGCAAATTAAACTGTGCACGAGAAGTCGTACCTCCCTTCATACGCTTTAATCAAAACTAGGCTTTTTGCTGCTCGTTGTCCAGTTCAGTGTAGTTAACACTCACTCACAGCACATCCACATTCACAGACAGACTGCATGATAGGCATTCACAACAAACACTCACAGCAGAGGCAAGCAGTGTGTACACAACACAGAGCTAAAGAAAGTCCAAACAGATGCGTGGCAAGCAGGGACACACCAAGACAGTGAGGTCACTTTGTGAGGCACAATAGTGACAGATGGAGCGCAAAAACAAAACTGTGTTTCTGTGATAAACATGCAGCGACCACAGAGACTGTAGACTGGTTTAATGAGGGGGGGCAGGAGACGGGCTGGGTGTTATGTACTGATGTGAGAGGGGTTACGGAACGATGGCGAGGGAACACGGCGAGATTCTGGGCGATGGAGGAGTGGTCTCAGTGGCCCGACGCGAGAGGGGAATGGGTGAATGGTGAGGGTGTGTTATAAAAAGAAGCGTGTACTTAGGCTGTGGCTGTGGCTGTGGCTGTGCTGTGCTGCTCGGGGAGGGGAGGAGCAGACAGCATCTGCAGCTCGGAAAACTGAGGCTAGCTGCTGCTGCTGCTGCCGCATTGAGACTCAGTGCAGAGGGGGAAGAAAAATAAATAAAACGCTCAGACCAGAAACAGGCGAGTCATCATTAGGCCATTCTGGCAGGGTATAGAGGAACCTCACCTACAAACACCCTCTCCGTCAGAACAACGGCTTTGAATCTGAGGCGTAAACACACACCAAGGCTGTCTGAGGGCTGAAAAGGGAAAGGGACTCACCGGACACCTAAAGATTAATATCAGTAAGGATCTGTATAGACACCGCTGCTCTGTGTTATGTTTGTATTTTATGGTGCGGGAGCATCAGTATTAGGCTGATACCAGTGAAGGACCAGCGCAGGTTCAGATATCCAATCCAACACAATTAGCTAGAATTATCACAGAACTGCTTGCAGGGCAGTCTGATACTTCAGATGAACATCAGTCACATACAGGCCAACAATAACGCAAGAACGATCATTAAATAGCACATTACACTGCATTTTAAATTTAACCCGCACACATTTGGACCACATGTGACTCACTACTGTGCTCTAATTGCTCAACCCTTCAGGGAAAAACGCACAAACAGCTTCAAATAGAAAACTCCAATTCAGACGAGCTGGAAGAGTCATCTTGGATTCGCACTGAATTTCGGTACTGGATGATTCCAGATCAGCACTCTGGGGTTGTCTGCGAAAACAGACCCTGTTGTCTGAAAGGGCTGCTCTCTGTATTCCACTGCACTACATTTTTTGCAAACAACCTCAGAAGTCGGAACGTTGACCTAGAACCAGTCTTTGTGGCAACAACTGGTTGATTGACTTCATCTGACAAAAAACAAAAATTGTAATCTTGTTTTTTTTTGCTGAACCACTCTTTTAAAATGTTACACATAAAAATGTTATTTAATTTTATAAAATGATAACAGATCGAAATCAGCATCAGCCAATACTGAAGTATCACAAAAGCATAAGGGGCGTGGTCTCGCTGGTCTCCATGCCGTGATCTCGGCGGGGCGGCGGGTCACTGACGGATTAGTTGGGAGGAGAGGTGTGATATTAAGATTGGAGAGTTGGGTGGAGGGGTGTAGCGCTCCAAAACGCATCCTACTTTAATCAGTGCAAGACTACTGAGCATTTAAACAAAACAACACATAATTGAATGTTTAAGCTGTAAATAAAGCCATTCAAAGTGGGTTTGGTGTGAAGCCAGTCTGAAAAGACTCGGAGTTGTTTACAGCGGTGGTGAATGGAACCCGACAGCCGAAGAGCTTAATGCCTCTGAAACCTCCCTCAAAGAAACTGATTACTCGAAGCGGTGACACATACAGCGGCTGTTTGTTCTAATTTTTTAAAAATTTGTTCAAAATATTTTCCCATTCATGGTGGATGTAAGGCAAGGTACATCAGGGTCCATAGAAACAGTATTTTGCTCATAATTACCGTTTTTTATACCATTTTCAACATACATAAACTTTAGGAGACGGATGTTACCTCACTAGTCATTTTGGAGAGTAAATTAAAAGGCTATATTCACAACAACACTCGGTTCCTTTCACCCCCACTGGAAGAAAACGGTCAGTTTCTCTACAGTTAATCAGATCAAACCACTCTGAATGAATGTTTCCATCTCAATGGCTTACACCATGCAGAAAGACATTTTTAAACATGGATAGAATTCTCCTTTAATGAAACTTTTGAACATTTTCGTATGTTTTGTAATATTCTCTCTACCCAGGAGAGGACGGAGGAGGGGGCACCTCAGCCTGGCCCCAAATTCCAGTCTCAGCACCCCCATGGCAACATCCACACTTCTTTCTGCACTCACACTTTACCGTCTCTCCAAATAATCAACTCTGCCTCTGCACTCTTTCCTGAGGCTCAGCGGTTGTATTGCAATAGAGCAGCACTGCATTATTTGCTGAAAATGCTCAGTAGACTTTTAAAAGAGGTTCAGGCGGAATGGTTTGGTTCTTCCGCTACAAGAAACCGCACAAGGAACTGCTTGTAGGAGGGAACACAGAGAAATAGTGTGCAAGTGTGTACACAGGGATTCTAAAAACACCGTACTCACTACAGCTATTCAAATTATGCAACCCACATCTACCTCTCCCTCCAAACGACCTTCTCAGTGAGGCTGCAAGCGACAAACAGAGAAGTGAAAGTAAGAGTAAACAAAAGGTGAATGAACAGAAGTGGGGTGAGACCTGGTCCACAGCCCATGAGTGCAGAACATGAAACAACAGCGACCACGTTACTCGTGAAACATTGCAATGCAATGCTGAAGGGAAAAAAACCATAATACAGGCAAATATCTGTTATCCATGAGGGCTTGATGTGTATCTCTTTGTGAGGTGCTAAAAATAATTAGGTCAGTTTGCCTAAGCAAATGTGGGGCGCGTGAATGCGTGATGGTCTAAAATATCTGGAGGTCTTTGGCTGCGTTCGGCTTAATCCCCCTCTTTCATTCCAGCTGGAGTGCAACACCATGACAACCTTCTGAGAGAGGTGGAACTAGAACACGGACACATCACACTCTCTCTGCTCCGCACCAGCGCCTCGGCTCACAGTAAACCTGAGGCACCACGCACTGTTTTACCTGCATGTGGCGCAATAATAAAGGACTCTAGCTCTGAGCAGGGATTCAGGTCCTGGGGAAGTAAACAGGAAAGGCAGGTCGCGGGGAAGGCTTGAGCAACACAGACGCTCGACTAGGAAACACATTAGATGCTTGTAATAAACGTACAAGACAAAGATTTTTAGGAATATTTTCTTAACGAGGTTTATGTTCGTGTGTCCAATAATGTTTTTAAAACCACACATTTGTTACAGAGAGAATAAACTGATTCATCAAAACGGGGAAAAAGTCAGAACTAAACTCTGAGCAGAGAGCCGTATGCTTCTGTATACTGTGAGACTATTGGGGGAAATGAAAGAATGAAACCCTGCATTATACATCCATCTAGAAACGCCCCCTCAACGCAGCACAGGTCCAAAAACTACAGAAAACATAAACCGTCATTCGACACGCTGAACTAATTTCATGTTTTTACAAATCTAAGAGATTCTGACAGCTACCACACTGCTTCCAAAGCGTTCTTAATTTAAGCGTTTTTAAGTGGCTTAAACTGGATAAAGGATTTGTTGGGTCATGTGTTCTAACACACATACATAAATCTGGTTATTCTCATTAGCCAGGATCATTATTGGGCGGTTTCTTGACAGACGCTGCACATCTGTCTTTCAGAAGGACGGCCACGGGGCAGCCGAAGGTACAAAGCAAAACAAGGAACAAACTGAACGTCTTTTTCTTTCTTTGCTTTAAACCCCAAAGTAGTGTTTTAATCAGCATTATTACTTCGGATCAGGGTCAGGACAGATTTGGAACGCACCTGATCGCACGAGCCTGTCCAGTCTCTCCATGCTGGGAGAGGGCACTCTTGAGCGAGGGCTGCCCGGGTTGGAGCACTCGGAGCCCGCGTCCGTGCTGAAGGAGTCCTCATGGTTCAGCAGGAGCAGCTCTTTGACGCATTTGTGACAGACGCTGTGCTGACAGGGCAGGATGAGCGGGTGCGTGAAGAGCTCCTTACAGATGGGACAGATCAGCTCCCGCTCAATATTCTTTATGGGCACCTGTTTTATTGGGGGGGTTACAGAGACACAGAGAGAGAGAGAAACAGAGAGAGTGAAAAACAGAGACAGAGAGAGAGAGAAACACAGAGAGAGAGAGAAACAGAGAGAGAGAGAGAGAGTGAGAAACATAGAGAGTGAGAAACAGAGAGAGAGAGAGAGAAACAGAGAGAGAGAGAATCACAGAGAGAGAGAGAGAGAGAGAGAGAAAGAAAGACAGAAAGAGGGAGGGAGAGAGAGAGAGAGAGAGAGAAAGAGGGAGGGAGGGAGAGAGAGAGAGAGAGAGAGAGAGAGACAGACAGAGGGGGGGCAGAGAGAGAGACAGAGACAAAGAGAGAGAGGGAGAAGAATGACAGAAACAGAGAGCAAAATTTAACAGTAACAATCATTGATCCACACAGATTCCACAACATTAATAAATGTTACTCCAGCACCATGACACAGCTGAGCATCTGAGCACTCTGCCTCATACTGAGATAGACAGAGAGAGAGAGAGAGAGAGAGAGAGAGAGAGAGACCAAGTTAAAGAGAGACAGGAAAGACAGAGTAAAAGTTAGAAATGAGATGGAGAGAGAACTCCATTCACTCTATAAACAGTAGCTGAAGAGAACCTGTGTTCCTCATGATGTTCCAAACTGTGTGAGAGTAAACACACTGCAATCTTAACAGATTTTCTTGATTCCTTCGTGTTTAACACACACCGATGTTTCCTGCACCTTTTCAAACAAACCGATAACAAAGTTCCCCTAAAGCGTTCTCCTCTCCGGGGGCACCTTTAGCCTAGCCAGCTTCCCCATTAGCATAGAGTCTCGGAAGAGGGGAGAGGGGAAGTAAGCCAGCCTTTGTTACGGTTCTCCGGCCCTTTCTTTGTTGGAACGTGGCCTTTAAAGACGTTTAAAGAGTCGTTATTAAAACAAAGAGGTATTTATGTGTCTCTCTTGTAGTTAAAATACAAACATGATTGGAGTTTCAGTAAACAAAAGTAAACAAAAACACAGAGAGAGTGTTCCCCTGCTCTCCTCACTCACCGGCACCGAGCTGCGCCTGGACATCGCGGTCATCCGGCTCTAGAACCCCGCTGGAAGTTTGTGTGATGAGTGTGTGCAGAGCTGCAGACCTGAGCAGCCGGAGGAGAGAGACCGCGGATGGAAGAGGGATTGAATGAATGAAGCTCCGAGAGCGCTGTGAGTCAGCAGCACCGGCCGCAGTAAAGACTGGGAGACTGGGTGGAGACACCAAGAGTCTCCATAGGAACGAGTCCGGTATTCAAATTAAGGGGGCGGAGATAGTATTGGATTCCCGCGAAACAACAGCCAACTGTTACCCGATTACCTGTATGTTACATTAAACATAAACTAACAAACAAACTAACTAAATATCCATCCATCCATCCATTATCTACCCCTTATTCCTGCATTCAGGGTCGGGGGGGCTGGAGCCTATCCCAGCTGCAACGGGCGAAGGCGGGGTACACCCTGGACAGTCGCCAGCACGTCGCAGGG